>JAHBCN010001718.1:47500-108990 GCA_019359885.1 Listronotus oregonensis | reverse complement strand
GAAAGACTTTGTGTATATGGTTTCGATTTTAAGCGAGGATCATTTAAGAGAAAGAATCATTGCAGCTGGAGAGCATTTCAGGTTGAAAAAGTTTTTTTTAAAGCCTTAGATTTTTTTTTAATAAAGAGGGCTCGTATGTTTTTTACAAATGAATGGAGGTCACGTAGAACAAAAAATTTGGGGGGTCATTATTCTATGTTTTTTTAAATAAGTAATTTAGCATTAATTTAAAAAAAAATTTTTTGTTTTTTTTTTTAAACCCCTTGTTAAAATGTATCTAGATTTTAAAATTAAGATATCTAATAAACGGATTCTCAGGCCGACATTTACCAAAATACTTCTTTTAAAAAAAAAGGATTGGATAATTAGAATTTTTTACTAGAACTTTATTATACAGGGGAAAAAAAAATTTTTGGTATTTTTAACACATGCAATATCCCGCAGGGGGCCCCCCTTTTCCCAGGTAAAAAAACCGTGAACGTTTAAATTTCTTTAAAAAAAACCCCCCTCACACCAAATTTTAATTTAATATCTTATGAAACACTCGACTTACAAAAAAAAACGATTTAATATTTCTCATTTTGAACCCCCGAATTGAATACCGACCCCCCAAAATTAAAAAAAATGGCATAACGAAAGTCGCATTATTTTGGTCCACCCTATATGTGGCCGGCAGATTGGCCTTTTTTTTTCCGGACACCCTGTATAAAAATAGGGGGGGGTGTTTCATTTAAAAATAAGGTGAGGTCCGTTTTTTTACCGAGACCGTATACTTATTCTAAAGGGGGGGGTTATTTAACAATCATTTTAAAGGAATTTGTGTAGAAACATTTTTTTGTATTCTTATAACTTATAAATTGTAAATTTTTTTAAAATTTTTTTTAATTATTTCTTAAGCGAGCAAATATTTTGAAATTGTGATTTTACCAAAAACAGCTGCTATATTGAAAAAGGGGAAAGGGGGGCTAAAGTTAAATCATTTTATATTTATTTTATTTGTTTCAATTGTAAGTTTTGCCAACTGGGTGAAAATTCCTAAGTACATAAGAAGTTTTAACAGAAAATAATATACAAATAGTGGGGGGTTTTTTTTAATAACAAGTGTTGTAAAACCATAGAAAAAATATAAATATTTTATATAAACAACAGTCTTAATCCCAAAAAAAAAAAAAACTTGTTTTGTAAAGTCCTCTAACACAAAAAAAGGTTTGCATTGACACCGGTCGCTCTACTGAAAGATCTTTTTAAAAAAAAGTCTTGCTTTTTTTTTTTAATATCCCAAAAAAAAAATATTTAAACAGATTAAAGTAATTTGTCCATTTAAGCATTTTTTAAAATAATTTCTTTCTGTTAATTATTTATTTTAATCAATAATACATAGTGTTAAGGCAAATAAAGAAATGAAGATAAACCTTTCTTTAACTTTCATATTTATACGAATATTTTCTGTTCCCAAGAATGCCACAAAAAAAATTTAAATCCCGCTTTTTTTATCCCAAATTTTTTTTCATTATTTTATGTTATTTTTATACTTCGTATGCAAAATGTATTCTATATCGTTTCCCCTTATGGGCACTTTTCTTAAACGCCGCTACATGAAAATTTCACAGTAATATTTAAAACCCCCAATTTTTTACTTTTTAGTCCTTGCATTTTTCTGCATCCATATTGCCCCAGGAATTTTTTCCCCCCTAGGAATTTTCTGAAAAATGCTAAAAATTTTTAAAAGACACGATAAAGAAAATATGTTGTACATAAAGTAAAGTTAGCTTGACTTTTTGGGGACAGCAAAGTTTAAGTTAAAATATTAATAAAAATAAGGTAAAAAATTTGGGGAAAATTTTTAAATTAATATTACAAAAATTGCGATCGTCCTTGTAAATACTTCGGTAACACCTTGGGTTTGAAAGTAAAATAGAAATGCATACATATTTAAATATTAAAGCACAATAAAAAAAAGGAATTAATAATTGAACAGTAGTAGTAATACTTGTCTAAATTTATAACTAACCCCACTTACTAAAATGCACAGTTATAGGTACTTACATACCTATACATAATAAAAGCCCTAAGTTTCCAAGACCCATTATTATAAATTCGGGTTACACCTAACCCCGTTATTTGTCTTTTTCTTACAAATGGCCGTTTAAACTTGTTAGAAAGAGGCAGATAACAGAGTTAGGTTAAACTCGAATTTATAATATTAGGCCTAGAAAAACTAATAACTCAGTTTCTTTCCCAAAATTTAAACCCGAATAACTACAAAGGTGCAAAACTCATTATAAATAATTTCTATTGTTTTATAAGTACACATGTTAAAATTACTTTCAAAAAGAATCCCACGTATTTTTATGTTAATTATATTTACGGGATACATATATTAAAAAACAAGTGACATGTCAAAATATGAAATTTTTTTAAATTACACGCAAAGAATCGGATAAAAAAATCATAAAGAATACCCTGAAAAAAAAAAATTGTTTTTAAACCTTTTCAAAATAATAGTTTTTAACACGTTGGCTCTACGGCCACAAATTTAAAACCCTTTAACCCCCCAAAATCAGCCCTAAAGGTCACTGGAGATTTGGAGACTTTTTTTGGGGGGGTTTTGGGAGGGTTAGAGGGGTTTTAATATTGGCCCGTAGAGATTTTTGATCAGCATGTTAAAAAAAAAATTTCTTAGACTTAACACCCACGGGACGTTTAGGGCACCCCCGGTACGTTAGTATTTGGCATCAGCCTTCGTGGACTGTCCCAAGATAAAAAAAAAAAAAAAAAAAAAACTTTGCAAAGTTTAAAAAATCTGTAAATTTGGGATAATCTTTAAATATGTAACACCCAGTGGAGGTCCCCGGGATCATTCTTTGATATTTTAATTTGTTTTACACCAAACATAACTTACCGATAGTTAGAGGCGGCGTTCTTGGGGTTGGACCTTTTTTAGTGACAGGTAATGTTTTTTAATTCCATAAAAAACTTTCAACTATCTCTAAGCAGAGTTTTCTTTTTTAAAAAAGTAATATAATCACCGTTGGGTGGCAGTCGTATAGATCGCCATCTAGTTCTTTAATAGAAATCAACTTTTGGGGGACAGACAAGAATTGGTCAATTTACTTTTTTCAAAATACATAATTTCAATTTGTCATATCTACCTCCCGAGTTCTTTTAATCAGAGTCAGTTTTTGGGTGACAGACAAGGATTTTCGGATTTTACAGGTTTCTGCAAAAAAAATGATCTCTATTTTATACCTACCTCTGTGGGAGATAGGTAAAACGTTAAAAAAAAAAAAACTTAAAGAAATATTTAATTAAAAAAAAAAAAAACAGGCCAGTTTAAAATTTTCACGTGGGTGGAATTTATAGTACCTAATTTATTAAAAAAAAAAAAATAAATTGGTACTTAATTTTTAAACAATGTTAATTGTGTGTGCACTATACTAATCCAAAGGTTCCATACACGATGTTAATTTTATTAAGGTTGAACTTACTTTGCACACAAGGTAAATTTTAAAAATGATTTTACTTAATTTTCGCTAAGATCTTGTTCTTCTATTGTAGCCTAAGAAAAAGGAAATAAACATTCCAGAAAGCTTGGCGTAGTAAAAAAGGTTTTTTTTAAGCCCTCACAAACCGAATCCTCAAGATTTTAGGACTTATAGAAGATGCTCGGTCAGTTTTAGGTATAGTGCTAGAGGCTACAGAAGAAGGTTTTTACCGTTAAGGAACTAAGCAACAGATAATTTCAAAATAAAAAGCCGCTTTAACTAACTATGACCGACCAGAACTAAGGGCTTTTGAACTTGTCTAAAAGGTCGGTTATGGTTACTTTTGGTTAGTTAAAGTTGTTTTATTTTCCCCAATTATCTTTTAGACGTAAAAATGCGAAAAGTATTAGAAAAGACCCAAATGCACATACTGTCTGAATCTAGCTGGCAGTATGTAAATTGACTAGAACTTTTATAAATAGACTAGGCTGTATATAAAAGAAATGTTTATTATACATACGGCCTAATATCTGTGGTCCTTTTATATAAGGGCTAGTCGTTTTATATAACGTATTTTTTTAATAATTACTTTAACTAAAAGGCAAACTAAAAGTGGCGAATTGTTTTATACATGTAATATTTGTTATATTAAAGCACAGCTTTAGGCAGCTGTGTTATTTTTATCCTTTTTTTTTGCAGTCCATGAAGGTTAATGTGGTACCCAAGGTATCGGGGGATCAAAGAAAGGAGGGGTTTTATTTAAAACGGGATAAAAATTTGGAAAAAGGAAATACATCCATAAACAGCAGGTTTTACGGTCTGAAAATGGACTTTCTGAGAATAAAGAAACGAACAAAAAAGGGAAATTTTAGGGGTTAAAAAAGGTGAAGAGTCAATATAGTTTTGAAACTACTAGAAAGGAATTAATGGATAATTTTTTGGGGTAGAAATACCTTTAAAAACGGAATTCCCAAAAACTAAAATGTTGTCATAAAAAATAAACCATTTAAATGTAAATTATGTTGTAAAATTTTTAACTTTTAGAGTTTGGAGACATACAAAACGAAATACAGTTAATATAATTTCCATATCAATTTAAATTTAAATGTTTAATGATTTGAAAAACATTTTCCTGCAGGAAATAGGTTATTCTACAGTTAGAATAAGGCACGTTTTAGTACTAAATGTACTTCTTGATAAATTACTTAGAGGGATTGTTCGCGTTCAGTCATTTTCCCATAACCGTCAGGGTGATTTTTGATAGCGGTTTAACGTGAGATGGTAAACCTTCTTAACTTAAAATTTTTTTTCGTCAGTTGGATTCAAAGGGACATTTAATTTTATTTATTAACTTATAGCTGCATACATATTACAGAAAAATACTAAGAAGCGGTCATAAATAAAAATAATTTAATATTATTAAATACAGGGTTAAAAATATTATATACTGACACCAACAGCAATAAAGCATAAATCTTTTTAAATGTTTTATATGTGTATAGATGGTAACTTGTGAAGAAGTGTAAATACCTGTACCAAAGATATTCTTAGGTGAACTTAGATCACTTATTGAAATATTATCTAAAGGCAGTTTATACAGGGTGTCCCAGAAGTAATGGGACATAGAGCAACAGCAGATTCCTTAGGTCAAAATAATGCAATTAACGTAAACTTGCCTTATCCCAAAGTTGATAATAACTTAGATACAGGGTGTTAAACTTTTAATTTTGTTTTCGTTTTTTTATAATAATTTCTTAACTAAATAACATAGTGGTACAAAATTGGGGATTTGGGGTTCTATTAGGCGAGAAATTCAAATTTGTCCATACTTTTGATGTTGCTGATAGAGGGCGCTAGCTACGGCCTACCCCACTTGTTTTAGATGGCATAACTTTTTTTAAGCTTAGTTTATTGACCTGTTTATTAAAAAAGAAGTTACTATAATTTCTTCTGCGTCAAAAACGTATACTTCATTTAGGTCTCTTGGAGCCACTGTTTTCGAGATAAATGCATTTTAAAGGACACCGCAATTTTCCTATGGAAAATGGTTTTCTGCCAATTGTTTTTAAACTTTGCAAAGTAATAGTTTTCAACACGCTGATTAAAATTCCTATGGACAGAAAAAAAAACCCAGTCTAACTTGAAAATCACCCTAAAAGGGCGCTTAGGGATTTGTTTTACTTTAGAAGCAATTTAGCTTACCAGAATCTATAAAATAGCAAGGGTTAAAGCTGCATAGTTAGTGTTTTAAGATGACATTTTTCGAAAACATAAAAGCAACATATGGTGTTGAGACAGCCAATTTATTAAAATTAATCTCCACTTCCTACGAAAAAATTGCAAGACAGAAGAACAGAAGGATATTTTTGTTGAGATGCAAACACACAGATAACATTATATCTTGAAAAAGCCCCAAACATGAGGGCGAAACGTTGAAGTATGTTGTTTTAATTTCGTCAAGTAACCTATACCCAAGAATAAGAGTTAAAATATTATTAAATTAGGTTAAAGAAAAAAGAATAAATTTATATATATATATATATATATATATATATATATATATATATATATATATATATATATATATATATATATATATATATATATATATATATATATATATATATATATATATATATATATATATATATATATATATATATAATATAGTATTGTAATAGACGAAAAATGAACGAATTAATTTTTTAATTTTAAATTAAAACCCAAGAATACTTTTTTTGCAACTGTTCCTTCGTTTTCAAGATATTTCGCTATAAAGTTTTGCCAAAAAAAAATTTTAATCACATTGTGGGTGTCACTCATCTTAGTTGGCGCTTCCATACTATTACGTCATATGAAATTAAGTTTGACCTTTGGCAAAAGTTAGACACTTGTCAATCTGTTATTGAAAAAAATCACAAGAAAATGGAGTTCACTAACGAAGAATACGGTATTACTGTTTATGTGTATGGTTATAACATAATAATTATTAAGCATGTGCACCAAAGTGTCTAACTTTTGACAACGGTCAAACTTGATTTCATATGAGGTAATAGTTTAAAAGCGCCAACTAAGATTAGCGACACCCACAATGTGATTAATTTTTTTTTGCCAAAATTTTATACTGACATATCTTAAAAACAGAGGAAAATTTCCAAAAAAAATATTCTTGGTTTTCGATTTAGAATTAAAAAAATTATTTCGGGTGTTCATTTTTCGCCTCTACTTACCAATCACCCTGTATATATATATATATATATATATATATATATATATATATATATATATATATATATATATATATATATATATATATATATATATATATATATTTTATATATATATAAAAAAATAGGAAACTAAAGAATCATGCCAGACCTAATCAAAATCCTTAAATCTGTCAAGAGCAACGATCCGAAATTAACCAGGAAGTTTCCGGCACTTGTTTCAATTCGGTGAGACAAAGAAAAAACATCAGCTGTGGATCTTCTCCGTACTATTTTTAAGAATTTTAAGATATTTGTATTGATCTTGATGGAAACACAAGTGCAAGTTAAGCAATAAGCTTTTTATAAAACACACCTATTAGAGGTTGATTTGTTTAAGGGCAATGAAATTATAAAAAACATTTTCAATATAAAAAACAAAATAATTTTTAAAGAAATATAATAAACTAATTTTTCTATCTTTAGAAGCATATTTGCAAACAACATTCTTAATGTTTATTATAAAACTAAAGATGCTTGAGCTAATTTCATTTGGGGGAGGGGGCTAGCCTTCGGATTAAGGAGAC
This sequence comes from Listronotus oregonensis, assembly GCA_019359885.1. Lineage (NCBI taxonomy): Eukaryota > Metazoa > Arthropoda > Insecta > Coleoptera > Curculionidae > Listronotus > Listronotus oregonensis. The sequence goes on along the minus strand of JAHBCN010001718.1, from coordinate 101,712 downwards.
TAAGCCACCTTTGGCCCCCATTTGCTTTGCCGAATATCAAAATCAATGCAAAAGAAATATAGTTAATTAAATGTATTAAAGCCAAGGCTTAACCATAAGATATGGAGGTCTTTTATCAAAATGTTAAATCTTTTCTACAATGTAAGTAGGAACTAAAATTGCACTAGGCGTTATCAGTTCAGAATGTACGTAAAGATTTAGCCAAAATCCATAAAATATATCACCCTCTGGGGATTTTCGCGAAATGAACGAAATTGGTTTAATTTATATCACAGTTAGAGCTCAATAGCTTTTCTTTAGCGTTTAAATCGATCCCGTATATTAATACAAATGTAAGACTGGATTCACTTGTTCACACGGTCCCTTGACAATTTTGGTTACTTTGCTTCGAAAATATATATTCTTCTTAAATTTATTAGCCGCGGTTGACAAAATTACATAAAAGTTGTATGCGCGTTTAACTTCAAGAAAATAGATCTGATTTAAAAAATACATTTTAACATATTTTGAATATTTTGTTAGGGCTTCATTTCAAATATGTCTATGTGGACAAAATAATTATTAGTACCGGCAATCAGATTTTCAGTAAATAGGCAGGCCTGTTTTTGCCAAAAATCTTTTAGAGACATGAATATAACAAAAATCAAGATATGCTTCCTGTCAGAAAGGTCCAGAATATTTGTTTTAATGTTAATAAATATTTTTTAAATTGACAAAATGTAATAAAAATAGGAAAAAGAAATGCATTTTATTTCCTTATAACTTTGTAAGTATTTGTCGTAGAGAAAATGGTATAAAAGAAAACTTTCGCAACTAAATTTGCTATAAGATGATATTAGTTGAAATTCACAAAACGTATTAAGCTTGTTGCAAAAGAGCAATAAATAAAACAAAAAACGGAACCAAATGCAGTTTTTTGCATGGATTTCTTGGAATCTTGGTATTTTTTTAACAACATTCGGCCGGAAAAAACATTTATGATGACACTCGTGCCAAATTTTGTTAAAATTCGTTTGCTAGTTTTTGCACAAAATTTTGCAATTTAATGCTTTGTTTGAAAAAGTGGTCAATTTAGCAAATTGGTCCATTTTATGTTAAGATTATTAAACCTAGACATTTAAATTTTTTTCACGTATACCAAAGATCCTAATTTTTTGAAAGTTTTTTTAAATAATTGGATCATTTGGGCGCCCTCAGAAATTGTTTAAAAGTCCGAATAATTGTTAAGGGCAATAATTAATTAAACAATTTTTGTTTAAACACTTTGCTGCTGCTTTAAAATCGCTTTATTAGTAAAATCTAAATAAAAATACGACAATTTTTTATAAATTATGTGCAAAAAGTTGATATTGGATATTGTTTATGGATTCGCTATTAACGCCTGTCAAATCAAATCGCTTGTATCTTGCCAACTAATTAACTGATTAATAACTTCGATGTATCAGAAGAAGCGTCCTAACGGGTACTTTTAAACCATGAAGGGGATTCTTAAGGGGCCCATCCAAAAGAACGAAGGAAGAACTACTCAGACAAAGTAGGAAAAAACTTCGCATAACAGTAGGGTTGCTAACAAGGCACAATAACCTAAGAGGACACCTACACAAGATAAGCTCATACAATGGGGACCCAAGTTGCAAAATGTGCGACGAAGGGGGAAGAAACAGCCTACCACATACTGTGTGAATGTGAAGCGTTAAATCACAAAAGACAGGCATTATTTGGGCAACCGAGCCCACAGGAATATATCAACCAACCAGTCTCGGGGTTATACAGACTTGTAGAAGGAACAAGACTTATGGCAGGATTGGTATAAAAGACAATGGGAGATTAGGCACAAAAAGTCCAAGAGGCTGCGCTGCCTCCGGTAGTGAAAGACGGCTCCCAGGAAGAAAAAGAAGAAGAAGAATGACGACATTGGATTTAAAGTGACAAGTATACTACAAACTAAACTTATGTTATATTTCTAATATACGATTATACTTCTGTTTGGTATTAATGTTAAAAATTAAACATCAAAAAGTAATAAAAAGCATTTTTATCAAAACAATTTAAACCTTTTACATAAGACCTGTTATAATCGTCATAAGTTTAGATCATACAAAGACTAAAATGGCATTAGAATTTACTAAATGGATCTTTAAAAGTAAATATTTTATACTTTAATAAGTAATAATTTAACAAATGTTTAAATAATTTTGGCTAACTAAACTGATATTTACAAGCAAAAAAATTATAATTATACCTATTTTTAAAAATAAAATTATTTCAGAATATGTCAGATTATGTAAATGAAGCTAAACTGACGGTTAATTAGTGATTTAGTAAAAAACTAATATTATTAAAATATACAATTCACTGATATCTCATAGATAGCTCATTAAATTAGAAAATATTAAAGTATTTTTATCTAAATACATGATATTGAAATTCTTCTATACCTTTTTGATAACTCGTTCCATTGAAGATGTTGATATTTCACAAACAATTTAAATTCAATTTTAAATTTATCTTTGTATTTTTACTCGTAGTATTTATTTTTACGAAGCGATGAGAATAGCTGTTTTGCTGTTTACCCAGGAGCACTCTCATATTTTGCAATAAATCTTATAATAACTAAGTGTTCAGCAATGTTTTGATTTTCTATACGTGTATCTATCCACATTTTTCAATATTTACTTTTATTTGCTAAATTCGTCAACATTTTTTTTTTTGATTTTTTTAAAAGAAATTGTTTTTTAGTCACCATTGAATTCAAATTTTATAATTTAAGTGTAATTTTTATTTTTTTAAAAATTTTAAAAAAAACCAAAATTTTTTAAAATTTGTTTAACCCTAAGGGCCCCAAAGGGCTTCCTTCCCAGAAACAGTAATTAATTCTTATTCGGCACAAATGCCCGCCCAAATTCTAACCTACGGCGGGGGTTAACACTTGTAAGCGTTTTGGTTAGGATTGATTGCGGAGATTGGACGTAAATGCGCGTGCCAAGGTGAAAAGGCCCCCGGGCGTTATTAATGAAATTAAAATTTTTTCAATTATTTACAATTTTGTATTTTTTTCCACAAATGGGGAGATTTTTTAAAAAATATTTTCTTTAACTTTTGAAACGACAACAGAAAGTAAAATTGGCCCTCCGGAACAAAAAATCCATTTTGCAAAATATGGGTCGCAACTAAGAATACCCAGAAAAAAAAAATTAACCTGTTGTTTTTGCCCGAAAGAAAAAAGAAAAAACTACTAATAGAAGTAAAAATTTTTTAAAAAACTTATGCCACAAGATACTTTTAAAAATTTTCAATAACAATTGTGGTTTTTAAATTTTTGAAAATGTTATTTTTCTTCAAATCTTTTATATTTATTGTTTTTAGGTGTTTTTTTTTTCACTGATTTTTTTTTTCGTTTAATTTTTGTAAAAAATTTAAATTTTAATTTTTTTTTCTTGTTTCACCTTTTCAAATTTATTAAATTTTAATTTTTTTTTTTTTTTTACTGTAATTATTTTTTACTTTTTAAAGTTTTCAATTTTTTTTAAAATTTAGGTGATAAAATTTTGGGACTATTTACGTATAAAAAATTTTTTTAAGGGTTAAATTAAAAATGCTGGGTGTATATAAACTTATACTATATGCTAATGTGGTATATGCGAATACCTTTCCAACTTAAGAGTCATTGGATTCAATTTGGGGTTCGGGGCATAATGTTTTTCAAAAAAAGGGATAAGTTATCTTTTTTTAAAAACTATAGTAACCAACACCTAAATTTAGGCTTCTTTTTAATGTTTTTTAAATTTAATTTTTTTTAAAATTTTTATGAAAATCACCCTAAAATCGGTTATGTTAAGATACTATTTTTTCTTAACTTACTTATTTTTTAAAAACCCCTTAAAGCAGAGGCATAGATTATTTCCTTATTTAAAATGGTGTATAATTTATGTCATTTAAGTGAAAAATAGTTCCCAAAAAAACGTTATCTCTTGTAGGCTTGCAATCGAAAGAACATTGCATCATACATCGAATTTGGAAGAACCTAAATAAAATATAATTTTTTTAAGGGTAAACGAAAATTGTGGTAGGGGGATTTTTAGTCATCGCCCCCGTCTCCCCGCCTTTTTCCCCCCCCCCCCAAGGGTAACTAAATAATTAATTGGGTTTTAAAGAAAAAAATTGAAAATTAACTTATTTCAATTTTTAAATTATTTGTCTAATTTAGTAAACTTCACCTTATGTGTCTTTATTCACTAGCATCGTCATAATTTTGTAACTTTAGATGGAAATAAAGGCCAAATTCCAATATTACACTTTTTGGCTCCGTTTGCTTAAAACTGTTTTTTTTTTATTTTACCCATCTACCATATCGCCAATTTAACAAACAGGAGTAAGTGGCAAAAAGTACATTTGTCAGAAGGGCTTTTTAAAGAATAAGCACCACCATAGATATCATTTAATTTTTTCGTAAATTTAAAAAAATTTATATTAAAGTAGTTTATTAACCTAGATAATTCCAGATATTTTTAGTGAATATGAGTAGAATACGAAAGATCTTAGCGGAAAAACGGCTTTGGATAGACATACGTCGCTTTGTCAGATTTAATTTTTTTTACGCCCACTATTTTAAAAAGAAACTAAACAACCGGCCTTTCTATTATAAACAAGTTAGACCTTTAATATAATTAAAATTTCCAACTAATTAAAAAAATAAATTTAATTGGGAAAAAAAAAAAACATAACAAACCATTTTACATTCTATTTAAAATAGACTAAAAAAATCTAATAGCACAAAAAAAAAAAAAAAACTATAATTGAGAAAAGAATATAAGAAACAGTTTAATTTAAAGAAATACAAAGAGATATTACTCATGAAAAAGGTATTTAAAGAACTCTTATAAGGTTTTATTTCGGACAACTGGTGGAAGTCATGCATAATTTATTTAGATCTTTGTATTTTTTACGATGAGTATTAAATAACCAATGTTTAATTATGCTACAAATATTCTTTTAGTATATTTTGTGGTTATCTCTTTAATAATACTTTTTGATATTTAACATCAACGTAATTTTTCTTTTTTTTAATATTAATTACATTGACATTACCCCTGTTGACCATTGCTCCTTTCGATGTTTTCCCTAGAGTACGTTATTTTGGTTACCCGATGGTGATTTCTTTAGCACATGATTTGTAATTAGGGAAATGTTCTGTATTTATTTTAAAAACGATGTAAGTAAATTTTTTTCTCGCAAGTCTTATTATGGGTGGTAACTGGAAGAGTATGAAAATATGTTCTGCTGCAGATATTGCTGTTGAAATTCAATTATGTGATGTCAATTTCGTCCAAAGAAATTGCAATCTAAATAAAAAACTATTAGGTTTGTTTACACAACCATTTGTCAAATCAAAGATACACTTATGTAAAGCTACCCATCAATTATATTGGGTTTTTAAAGTTTTGTCCCTTACGCCCATTTGTCAGGTACATGACGATATCATGTGTCTACTCAGAAGTAAAAATAGATAAATTTAAATTTAAACAAAAATATGTAACATTCAGGGATTTTAAGACCCAATTTGGAACATTTTTGGGTGATTTGGGCAAAGTTCCGTTTGAAAAAAACTAAAGTTCCTGTATTGATCGGAAATTAGATATGCTTAATTCTTACAGGTGAGTTTTTTTTGAAATACATGCCCCTGTTAGACTTTCGTGTGAAAAACCCCAAAGTCACTGGTTATCAGAGGGTACGAGGCTGGCAATGACTCAGAGAGCATTTTTATAAACAATATCGAAAATCCAAACAATACAAGATTTACAAAATTAAAAAAACTCTTAGAAAACTGTTTTAACTTCGAAGACGGGACAAGCGATCTTATTTTAAAAAAATTTTCAACACCAATAATTCTAAACATATATGGAAAGCATTAAAAGCTTTAATATTAAAAGAACTAATAATATTGGCCCGGATTTTTGGCAGGTGAGGGAAATTAATAACTTTTTTATCTGGGGTTTTAAAAAGAAAACGAAAAGGAACTTATTGAATATTATAATAATAACTATTTTGGTCTTAAAAAATTTAATTTGCAATGACAAACTACAAAGAAGTTACCAGGCTTATTGGGAGATTTAAAAACCCAATGCATGTGGTCATGACAACATTTCGCCCGAATTTGCTACAGTATGCAGCCATATATTGACCAGTATATAGCCCATAAAATTAAACTGTTGTAAGAGTTTGATATTCCAAAAAGGGGAAAATTGGGGAAATTTTTTTTTTTCCTTATCCTAAAAAAAACCCCCGTTGAGGCCATCTCAGACTTAAGCCCCAATTAGTCTGTTATCGGCATTGGCTAAACTTTTTGAAAGGATACTCTATAATAAACTCTATGAATACGTTAATAAAAACAATATTTTCCCGGAACAACAATGGGGTTTTTAGATCGATCACAGCTTTAACTAGAGTTAAGAATTAAAACTAACCTGACCGTAAAGATGTTACTCTTTGGTGTTGTTAGACTTTTCAAAGTATTTGCCAAAATAAGCCATGGCGTCTTGATGTCAAAATTGAGATATTATGGTTTTCTTATGAATCTGTGTCACTAATTACTTTTACTTACTCAACGACAGCAAAGAGTTAAATTTAAAAATGAATATTCTCTTCTATCCCCGTATTGTCAGAGTCCCACGGGGCTCAGTCTTGGGACCATTATTATTTTCAATCTACACGCCTCAATATTGACTAGCATTTCACATTGTAGTGTACAAGACAGACGATACACAGATTTACATTAACTTTAAACCTAAAATCTTATAACTCTGCTACTAGCCCACCAGGACCTCGAAAATATAAATTTAAAAGCATAGTCTAAATTTAAAAAATCGAAATGCCATCTCATGCTTTTTGGAACAAACCTAATCTTAATAAAATAACAAATGACAACTTTAAAATTTCTGTTGATAATATCGTCTTAAAACCCAAAAATTATAAAAAAATTTGGGAATTACAATTGACAAAATTTAAAATTCTCGGGGCAAGTAAAATCTCTACTTCCTAGAGCATAAATCGCCCTAAATTACTATATTCCAGCAGACACTTTTTAACCATTAAAATGAAAAAAAAATTATGTGATACTCTTGTTCTCTCCCTTTAATTTTGAAACTGTGGTATATGGGCATACCGAGCATATGGAAAGAAATAGAATCCAGAAGGTCCAGAACTCATGTTGTCGTTTTATCTATGGTTTACGTAAATATGATCATGTTTCTAATATATTGTTACACCTTTGCTTTGTAAAGCGTATTATTACAACAAAAAATCCCCATATTTGTATAATACATTTTCCTACTTCAAATCACCCTCAACGCAATATTAAATCAAAAAATGATTTTCACATTCCAAAACATCGTACCACCTTATTCAAAATTATTTTCTTAATACCGGTTAAAGAGTACAATAGCCTTCCTGATCTGTCAAGAAACTTAATAATTTAGCTTTAAAAGTAGTGTAAAGCAAATTTTAATGGGAAACTAATTGTATGGTATCCGTAATTTAAATCTTGGTTCTAAGTTAAATAGATAAATGTTCATAATAAATTGGGTAACTATTAATGATTTAATTGTTGTGAACTAATTACTAAATTCAATATGATGTTATGTATGGTAAGGAAATTTAAAATTATTGATAGGTTAGGTTATTGTAATAATTGTGTTGAATTCTTAATTCTGACTCCATTAAAGAAGAGCTGTTCGTCTTATTAATGATCTAACGCTCACAGAAAGGCTTCCCTTTTCTTGCCCCCCGTCGAGCTTTGGGGGTCTGGCTCTTCTAAAGGTATTTTCACGGCTTTGCCAGAGGAATTGGCCAGTATAACCTTTCGGCGGCTTCCAAAGAGAACACGTTGTGCAACTTTTATGCATCCTTTTACAGTTCAGTTAGAGAAGCCCCGAACACCCCCTTTCTTCGTTCCTTCAACCCTAGAGTGTCAAGTCCCGTGTGAATAAACTCCCTCTTACCATACTTAAGACACCCACGGTACGTTAGTACTTAGGCATCAGCCTTCGTTGACTGTCACTATAAAAAAAAACTTGACCAAACAACATGCAGATTTAGACCTCTAAATAACAATTTTTGGGAAGAATATTTTTCAGAAATAAAAAAAAAGAAATAATCTTATTTAAGGGGCAAATATCAGGCATCAAATATAAAATTTAAGTAATATTGTATTTCAAGTTTTTTACATAACAACAATTGTTTTTATTAAAAATATCTCTTTAAATAACTTTTGGTGTTGTTCAGTATTAAACCACCAAACACTTAGCAAAGTAATCATTACTGGCATGTTTATTTCAAGATGAATGCACCGTATTTGTCTTTGTTTGTTCTGCCAGCCCAACTGAACAATGTACGAAACGATATTGGAGCTAGAACAAACATTAAGCCATTCTATGATTCGTATTTCGATACCGGGTCTCGATAAACATTGCCCTTTACAATGATATCTATATTTCATTTGCTTTTATAAAGCAGCAAAAATATTTTTGGTATGGATGAATAACATTAATATTCAGAATATTTTGGAAAATTATTATGCGCGTCTTTTTCTCAATAGAGAATTGTAGCAATACAGGGTGTGAAATTTGCCCGGATATGAAAAATACACGTTAAAAGAATAATACAAGTGATAATAAACAGATACTGATGCTTATTCTATAAATAATCTATCGATATATAACTAAAAATTAATTTTAAAACAATTTGTTCGTTTTTTTTTCATTCCCTAATTAAAATGTAAAAAGCAAGTTAATTTTTTTAATATTGATTTTTGTTGATGCATTTACACGTTATTTATGGGACAAATAAGACCTTATAAGTCAAAATTAATACGATATCTGCCGAGATACATGAGCCTACGTATAAAAAGCGCTTTAGGTAGGTACATGGTACATTTGACCCCGTTTTACAGGCATTTGTATCCATGTAGCTCTCCCCCGTCTTTGGAATTTGACTCCTTGGGAGTTTAATATTACGTGTTTAAAAGGGCGGACCTATCACTGAGGACGGCGTTTCCCCCAATTTTTCACCCCCGTTACCCCTGTCCGCCACCCTCTTTGTATTCACGTTCCACCTTTTGAGTTTTTATTTAGTAATGAAAATACCTACCCACCTGACATATTTTTAAGCATAATATACATAACACCCTCTACCTGCAAAAAGAAGCTAGTTTTATCGCTTATAGCCACCGTCTGTGCCTACTAAAGAATAAACAATATCTGAGTTTTGTCACTCGTGGCGGCTCTCAAAACGCAACGCTCTTATCCCCGCCTGTCAATTTATTCGTATAGTCTGTCTCAAAGTATACCGTGTTAGCTCTTGCTTTCATTTATGGAATATACCTGCCGACAGCAATAAAACTGCGGATCGGTAGGTATTAAAGGACAGAACATTAGGAACGGAATTTAATAAAAAAATATTTATAATTTATTGTTTATTTAGGTATAATCTTAAAATTACATTAAGAAATTAAATATATGCAAAGTTTTAATAAATTTATAACTGCTTTATCTATACATAATTACATTTTTAATCTTAATATCTAAATCTATTTTTTCAGTCATCATTAAGATTAATTACAATAGGATTTATGTTGTTTTGGATAGAAATGTAAGAGTCCTCAATTTTTATAATGTGCTGTAGTGAATTTTTCTAGCTCTCAACTGGTATGTTAGTAATTACATTTTTTATCAAATTTATAACACTGGGACTTAAAGTAGGTAAAACAATTTCTGCTCTGATCTTTAATTTTACTTGGTGCCACTTACTTGTTACTTGGTTGAGGAAGCCTGATCAGCCAAATTATCACATACATATTGTTTTTTAATTGCATGTGAATTTAGGACTTCCAAAAGATGCGTTTTTTGAAACTGAATTTAAAATAAATATCATTTTCTAACAAATATCCCTGGATTTCAGTTTTTGAACTTGATGAAGCTGGTGCTTTGTGTAGCAGTCGACGGTGGTAGCTTCCGTTATCCATGGCAATAACACTGTTGTTTGGAATATTTCTTAAAAGATAATTTTGAAACCAGTTTTCAAAAAGTTCTGCACTTGTATCCTCATGATAATCCAAGCTAGAATTCTTAATATTCTTTGCAGACAACAGCAAGCAGTTTGGGACAAATCCGTCTTCTGAACCAGCGTGTATTATGGTCATGAGTTTTCCTTTATTTGAAGGTGCTTTCGTCTGACAGTTTTGACTGGAATCAACCCATCCTTTGGATACTGTGTCGTGTGTATCGAACCATGTTTCATCAAGGTAAATTATGGATCTGTTTTCTAACCTATATTTTTTAATTTCTTAAAGGTAATTAAATCTCCAAATGCGTAATCTGTGCGATTCCATTACTACTTGTCTTTTGTATATTTTGCGGTATTTATATCCCATTTTACAAACAACTCAAAGGGAGGGTGGAACGGCTAATTTTTATTTGGTTTCGTCTTCGTCTACCTTTTTTTTCAGTTTATCCAAGGTAGGAATAACCCGCTTTCATAAAGACAATAGGTTTGTTCCAACAAGAAACCGGTATCGTTTCGAAATCGTTTTTGAACTGTTTTTTGGTGCTTTAGACGCATGCGGCTTAATAGTTTCTGACGGTACAAAAAGTCAAACGTTGGATCGCTTTGCGGATCTTTTTTGGGGATTGTCAAAAGTTTTCGAATTTTTTGTTTTAAAAATACTACCCTACTTTTCTACTTATTTTTTTTTTGTGATCAAAGTTAGCAAATATCACTCATAATATCGTCACTCATCTTTACAGATAATTAAATTTAATGATGTGCTTAGGAGGTAAAAAATTAATGTTTTGTATAATTAAACAAGCGAGAAAATAGAAAATGCTAAAGCACGTTGGATTTTCGCTAAAAAAGTTAGGATTATGCATAAAAATTAAATTAAGTTAAAATAAGTTAAAGTCACACAAGAAAAGATAAACATTATGATTAAATGGTTTTGATTAAAACACATAAAAAAATTTAAAGTTAAGTTAAAAAGATAACCAATTTTAAACTTTCTTAACTTTTTTAAATGTTTTAACCTTATCATAAAATAAAATAAACGTTTCATTTTTAAAATATTTCCATCCAATAACATCATAAAATAGGCTTACAAAAACTCGTTTTTTTTCATGCGTTATAAAAAAATGTAAAAAAAAGTATATTTTTTAAAAATAGTTATTTAAGAAGTTAACAAATTCCCGAACAGCTGCCAGAGAGTGCACCAATAAAATAGAAATCACGAAAACCCTATTAACAGTGATTTGCCCTACGTATGCTAAATTTTATTGTTATTTTTAAACTGATTGGCAAGTTTTCACACAAATATCTTAATTTATAATAATTTAAATTTTTTTGTTAACTTAAATTGACTTAACTTTTCTGCATAACCTACCATAACAGTAAACATATGAAGATGAAATAGGAAACAATAAACCTGAAACAGCTGTTAAAAATCAAAATTCAGTGCCAATATGTTCAATGCGCAAGTCAACCCAAACAGTTTTCAATTTAGGCCATGTATCAGAATTACCGTTCTGAAACCGTAACTAAACGATCCCAAGTTTTCTTGGTACACAAACAGAATCGTCCGATAACCGCCACGTCTCTGTTGGAACGCACTTTAATCTCTGCGCATGAGCGTGATCGTTCGGTGACGGTTTTTCGACGTGCTGGAACAAACCTAATATATTTTCCTTCTTATTAGGTCCTGATCACTATTGTCTATACGGTGAGATTGAAAATCACTTCGTTTTTTTCTTTTGTTCAATTCTTCACTAATGTATATATCATCCCTTATCGATGATATTGGAGTTTTTGTAAGTAGACAGGTTTTTTTTAAAGCTTCTTGTTTAATTTGACCTCTACTGATTAAAGTTTGATACACATTTTTCCCAACCTGTTTTGCATCTAATGACAAATAATTTCGACGCAACCTAGTTATATTCTCGTAAAACAACTTTTTCGAAACGCACAGAAAAAACGGTTATTCAACACTTCCACTAAAATATTAGCCAAAATATTTATATGCCCAATGGTTAATACTCAAGAAATACCTGGTCCACCCCTGCCCTTATGAACAAATGGGTTTACCTAATAACAATAGGTAATAAAATCGATAAAGGTTTATTGGGGTATGGTCCGTTAAAAGCCATAACGATATACTTTGAGAGAGACTATACCAGTCTATGGTGTGAAGACGTCTGATACGCAGTGCGCCAAAAATCGTTTTGCTGTAATCGTGTGTTTTGATATATCGTGTCTTTAAAAAGTTATTCAATATGTCTGGTAATTATATTTGTTTAGTGGATAATTGTGAAAGTAAAATAAAAGGCGATATCGTTTTTTAGATGCCCAAAGGACCATATTAATATAAATCATATAGATTAGACTATTTTATTGGTATTTGTATTAAAAATATATTAAACTTTTAAATGTCAAGCTTGGTAAGTGCTTTGGGATTCACTGAGTTCCACAAATTTGCTAATTATAGATTAGAACAATGTCAAAACCTTATTAGAGTTTGCGTTTTTTCAAAGATAAGGATTTTTCAAACCCTTTTAGGAGACGCATTCATTCATATGAGATTCCATCTGTAGGTTTACCCAGTGAGCCTGCTAGAGAGGGTTAATTTTAAGAGTAAAATAACCTACGTGTACTTACCTTTTAATGTACAACTAGACCATCTTTAGAGTATTGTTCTCATGTCTAGGGAATGGCGTCTCCAACAACTCTTAGCATTCTTGATTTTCTTTAGGGAAGGGCCATTCATCCTACTAATTATTTCATCCTTACAGAAAAGCCTTCGTCTCTTACCCACTTGATCAGTATAGTTCCATCCCTGACAGCTCCCAATAGACGACACGTAGTGTTCTTTTACAGTCTGGCTTGAGAGGCCCAGAACTTTTCACTTTGTTAATTCTTTTATCCTTGGAGTGTCCAGACTGTGGAACCTACTACCACCAGAAGTTTTGCCTTCTCCTCCAAATCCCCAAGTATTTAGGTCTCTTGTCAATAGACTTCATCTTACCACACTTAAAACACCCACGGTACGTTGGTATGTCAGGCCTTTGCCCTTCGTGGACTATCTCACGATAAAAACCGCTGCAGTATTTAATTTTTTACTTCTAATACACAAATAAAAATGTTGTGCATATCTACACATTTTGCTAGTGTCACATTAATTTTCTATGAAAGTCTGGTCGACTTTTTTAAATGTTTACAATAAATTTCTATTTTACTTTACATTATACAATAGATATATAGATAGATACATATTTATTTGTTTACTTGTAATGATAAAATAACCCTAGAACTATTAACCCATTTTTTTACATGTAGACTACAAACCGGGGTAAACATTTACCCCACGGGATTTTTGCTTTTAAAATCGTTCTGAAAGCAGTAGTAGAAAACATAAGTATTCGATTTTTTTTGTTTTGTTATGCTCAAGAGAATGATGAAGAGCAAATTTAATGTTACCAAGATTTAGCTGATTAAAAATCGATTTGAATAGCTGTAATTACTTAAAAATAGTCAAACCGTCATTTAACTAACAAAAATATTTAACTTTTTTTCTAAACAACCGATTTTTAAATTTCCATCAGGATTCATACAAATTAAGAATCCGATCAATGGAAAAAATCAAATAAATATCCATAAAATATTGATTTTTAGGAATATTTTTGTTTCTCTCATGGAAAATATGAAAAAAAAAGATAAATATAATAGACATAAAAATATATCAAAGTACAGTTACGATTTTACTTATTATTATTTACTTATTAAAAATTTACCCGGGGTAGATATCTACCCCGATTTGTAGTTTTAGGGATAATTATTCATAGGTAATAGAAACAAAAAATTAAACATTTATTTACAGTGACTTTGGTGACCATAAACAAATATTATCAACATTATGCTAATATTATCCTAATAACCATTCAAATAATAAAAAATCTACATCGTGTTCTCCGGCAATCCCGATCAGAGGAAACACTTGAATAAATTGATATCGTTTACTCGAATATCCCCTGAAACTTTTTTGTTCGTTCGCGATTGGCTAAGACGCCGCGCGGTGTCTTTGAAGCCAAAACATCAAAAGTTTATATGCCAGTGACCTATTTCATATATTGTATATCCTTTAAACTATGCTACTACCAAGTAAATTTAAAAAAAAAGATATAAGCAACAATACACCCAATTTTTAAATTGGTGCAAGAAGAAGCAAATCAACAGCATGAAAGAAGAGGTATTTTTGGCGTACTTTAGGCCCGCTGCGGGGCCGGAATTAAGGCCTAAAGTACTAACAGGTATTGCAAATAGGAAGTCAATCCGAACAGCTAAATAAGACTCAAATACCGGGACTGCTCAATTCACCAAAAAATCCCCAATAAAAATGACCCAACTGGACCCAACTTTATAATGGTTAGACCCCATATGAATATTTTCTCGCATGCACAGCCGCATCAAAAGTTTATATGCCAGTGACCTATTTCATATATTGTATATCCTTTAAACTATGCTACTACCAAGTAAATTTAAAAAAAAAGATATAAGCAACAATACACCCAATTTTTAAATTGGTGCAAGAAGAAGCAAATCAACAGCATGAAAGAAGAGGTATTTTTGGCGTACTTTAGGCCCGCTGCGGGGCCGGAATTAAGGCCTAAAGTACTAACAGGTATTGCAAATAGGAAGTCAATCCGAACAGCTAAATAAGACTCAAATACCGGGACTGCTCAATTCACCAAAAAATCCCCAATAAAAATGACCCAACTGGACCCAACTTTATAATGGTTAGACCCCATATGAATATTTTCTCGCATGCACAGCCGCTTCTAGTCGGTCAAATAATGTTTCATGGACACAAAAATAAAAGAATATCAAAAAATGTCTGGCCCGCTGTAGGCACCTGCATTTGCATTGTCGGCTAAATTTATCAGTGTTGTGCTTGTGATGACTTGTCGATCAAAATATAAGGAATTAAAATTGGTTTATTCTCCGTTCTTTTGAATTTTAGCGAGTGTCTAAGAGTGTCGTATTTTTCTAAATTGTTTTGTTATTGTTAGCGTAGTTATTTCTGTTGTTACTGTTATCGTTGTTAATATTGGTTGTTTTACTGTTATCATTTAAATATTTTATCAAGATTGACGTAGAAGCCGATTTCATGACGGAGCCGTCGGAATTTTTAAATAAGGACTTACATGTTCAAGCACAGAAACATATTTTAAATATTTACACTTGCTTAAAAAGTAAAAATCGTGGGGCATCACAAAACAAAATTTTAAAAAGGATTTGTGAGCTCACTAAACTATCTCGTACTACAATTTACACAGTTATTAGAGAAGGAGATACCATCGACCATTCCGTAAAGCGAAAAAGAGCTAACCAGAAGCTTAAAAAAGTTGATAATTGCGACAAAAAAGTTATACGCCAAATAGTTTAACAATTTTAGGAAGAAAACAAAGTCCCAACATTAAAAATGATTCAGGATAAGTTTCGGGATTATCCAGATTATGAATATAAATCTTTGGACACCTTGCGTAATATTTTGCTACATTGTGGCTTTAAATACAAAAAATTAAATAAAAGGATGGTTATAATGGAATCGTTTCGTATCGTAGCATGGCGGCAAGAATATTTACGTAAAATTAAGGAATATCGCCAATCAAAAAGGGAGATAGTGTACCTGGACGAAACTTAGTTCGACACACATGATCTTGTTAAATATGGTTGGGTGGATAATAGTAATAAGTTTACACTAATGGGGCCCTGTTCTCGCGGAAAACGAGTAATTACACGCAGACAGCAATAAAGGTTTTGTTCCTAACGCTTTATTATTGTCAGCTAAAAATATAAAGAATTCATCGGCTGACTACCATGAAGATATGACCACCAGTCTATTCGAAAAGTGGTTTATTGAACAGTTGCTGCCGAATCTGTCTCCAAATTCTGTCATTGCTATGGACAATGCGTCTTATCATTCACGTTTAGACAACAAAGCTCCCAATAGCAACACAAAGAAGAATGATATTCTTAAATTTATGGACATTCCTCAAAAGTCTACAAAAAAGGTGTTATTGAAAGCTATAAAAAAAGAGAAATTTAAAAAGGCATATGTTATCGACAAATTATGCGAAACACATGGTCATACTATTTTACGTTTTATCCCTTATTACTGCGTATATAATCCCATCAAGATGATTTGGGCTGCAGTCAAGAACAAACTAAGGAAATATAATCAATCCCCAAATGATCCAAAAGTCTCTCTTCTAACTATAGACCTATATCTCTTCTTTCAGTTGTGTGCAAAGTAATGGAAAAAATCATTAATTCCCAAATCTTAAAGTATCTGGAAAAACATAAGATCTTACATGATAGGCAGTATGGACTCCGTCACAGTAGATCCACAGCTGATCTTCTTTCCTTTGTCTCACATAACTGGAACAAGTCCCTTGAGTTTCTTGGTGAATCCCAGATCGTTTTTCTTGACATATCCAAAGCTTTCGATCAGGTCTGGCATGATGGGCTTCTTAACAAACTTCCTTCTTACGGTCTTCCACCTAAGCTTTGTTCTTGGCTTTCCAGTTTCCTTTCTAATCGACGTATATCAGTTAGTGTAGATGGTCATTTCTCCAGTTTCTACCAAATTAATGCTGGGGTGCCCCAGGGGTCAGTGCTGGCTCCCACACTGTTTCTTCTACACATTAACGATCTTCTCTCTTCCACAATCAATCCCATTCATAGTTTTGCTGACGATAGTACCCTCCACTCTAGTATTCAGTTTCTTAAGCCACCGTGTAATTCTGATTTCGAAAACAAGCGCAGGTCAATGCAGATATCTCTTTCACAAAACCTCAAACTTATCTTGGATTGGAGCGCCAAAAATCTTGTTCAGTTTAATGCCTCAAAAACACAGTCATCTTCGCTGTCGCGAAAAAAGTCTGCAAATGCTCATCCTTTACACATGAGCGGCCAAGTTCTGCAGAACAAAGAGTCGTTTAATCTTGTCGGCGATACTTTTGAGAATAACCTTAACTGGCACAAACACATTTCATCCATAGCTTCGGCAGCTTCAAAAAAGATTGGATTCCTCTTCCGAGCCAAAAAATATATCTCTTCTTCCAATCTGTACACTCTGTATGTATCCCAAATCAGACCATCTTTAGAATATTGTTCTCATATCTGGGGAATAGCGTCCCCTACAACACTTAGCATTCTGGACTCCATTCAAAAAAGAGCCGTTCGTCTTATTAATGATCCAACGCTCACAGAAAGGCTTCCTCTTCTTGCCCACTGTCGAGCTGTAGGGGATCTGTCGCTCTTCTATAGGTATTTTCACGGCTTCTGCTCGAAGGAATTGGCCAGTATAATTCCTTCTCTGGCAGCTCCCAACAGAGCAACACGTAGTGCAACTTTTATGCATCCTTTTACAGTTCAGTTAGAGACGCCCCTAACTTCCCGCTTTCTTCGTTCCTTCATCCCTAGAGTGTCAAGACTATGGAACCTGCTGCCCGCAGAAGTTTTTCCTTCTCCTCCCAATCTCCAAAAATTTAAATCCCGTGTGAACAAACTCCCTCTAACCACACTAAAGACACTCACAGTACGTTAGTACTTAGGCTTCAGCCTTCGTGGACTGTCCCAAGATAAAAAAAAAACTGACAGTTCTTTCATATTAGAAAATATGGCAGTAGTTAATGAAGTAAATGACAGTGGTATATGGATGAAATGTGTTCAGCATGTCATAGTGAAAGGAAATGAATATTGTATTTTACCGGCCATTGACCCCATTATTATAAACCCAAATTCTGATTCAAGCTCTGAAAATTCGAATAGTGAATTTTGACTTTTCATCAATTATACGAAATAAAATAAAATCATAAACGAGTGAGTGTTTTCTTATATATTTCTTAAATTATATAATACCTACTAATTAAAAAAAAAATGAGTTCGCGTAACTATAAATAACGAGAATAAATTTTCATTATTTTATGTTAAATGCTGCACGACCATGCCTTATAAAGAAAATGCCGCCTCTAACCGGCGCGTCGTTTAAGTTTTTATGCTGTTCGGATTGACTTCGTATAGACTTTGGTTTAAATGATGCACACTTGTGTTCGGTCCCGTTGCGGCGCCGTGCAGGCGCTTTTATTTCGACCCGTCGCGTCGTCGCGTCGCGTCGTTTCCCATGTAACCGCAGCGGCACCGCAACCGATCTCCGGTCCACAGTACTGTTTTGTATATCGTGCGGTGCAGACATACGGCAAATTCCCGCTTACGATGGCTTCAGAAGAGAACTTTGATGTAGAATTATTCATACAAACCATAAAGAGCTATCCAGAGATATGGAATACTTCCTCTGAAATGTATCATGATCGAGTAAAAAAAGGAGGGCGTGGATCATGGTGTGCAAAATGTTCTCCGAGGCATTTTCCGAAATGGACGACAAAGAAAAAAATGACATATGTAAGTACCTAAATTAATATTTATTACGTATTTACACTTTATTTACTATAAAATATGCAGGTGTAACTTAAAAAATATTTTGTTTAAATAAATATAATTATAGACTTTAAATAAACAGGTTGGGCCAATGAAAACGAAACAAGGCCGATTTCTCATATCTGTGGTTGGTAGGAAAAAATCACTTAGGCCTGTCGATTTTTATTTCGAGGGGGACACATTTTGCGCTTATTTTTAACCCTGTCACTTCACCCCCTTGGGCGGGCTTTACTCCTAAATTCTTAAATGGAAAACTGGTCGACTGATACCTCATTTTAAAGATCATCGATTCCTCTTTTCAACGCTTCCTAGTTTTTTAAATTTGATGCAGTAGTTTTCAAGAAAATACGTTTTATAGACATAATCGACCTATAATCGAAAGTAACGCTTTTTCACCTTTAGTACTATTTTTATTTAGTATTTTTGTTTTTAAATCCTGTCCTATCAAACTTACAAAGTAAGGAAGCATTTAATGTCATTTTTTATGTCTTGTTTAGAATATTATCAGTCCAAGATTAGCAGTCATTTCGGCTATGAAATTCGATGCTTGTGTAAAAAATTATAAATAATGCCGTTAGTTTTTTATCTTTCTTTGGAACTTAGTTACATCAATTTATGTAAATTTATTATCTCACAGGATATTGTCTGTGATTATTTCGGCTTATAATCTTTTTTCTTGCTCTAAATGGTTTACTCAACGGCGGAAAGAGTGTCGATAATTGAACTTTATTATGAAAACGGTAGGTGCGCTAATAGTACAGCACAGTTATTTAATGAACTAAATCCAGATAAGCATATCAACCGGCATTACGTTATTGGGTGGTTGGTTCTTTTTTACCAGAAAATCTAACAGGACAAATGTACTTGCAATTGATAGAAAACACTGTCGATCCCGCATTGACAGAAATTGTTGAACATGATGACCGTTACAATGCAAATGAGTTGACATTTCAATAAGATGGGACACCTCCTCACCATGCTTTTGCTGTTCTTCAGTATTTGAATAAAATGTTTCCTGGCAGATGGATCGGACGAAGAGGACCAGTGGAGTGGCCTGCAAGGTCACCATATTTAAGCTCGTTAGATTTTTTCCCGCGGGGTATCCTAAAGAATAAAATTTATAAAACTCAACCAGAATCTCTAAATGATTTACGTCAACAGATCATTGATAAATGTCGGAACATAACACCCGAAATGCTTCAGAACGTCCAAAACCGTTTTGAACACAACTTGTATGACTGCATGGAAGCAGGGGGCCCACATTTTGCCAACACTTGTAAAATTAAAAAGTAAGTAAGTAAAATATAAGTTTTGAATGTAAATGTTTTTCGTTGTTTGAAATCATCCCCCCTCCCCCTCTTCGTAGGATTACCCTTGCCAAAAACTGAAAGCTTTGCTTAGAGAGAATAACGTTTTCCCAAAGAAAATGGCCTTTAAAAAGTTAAAAGATGATAAAACAATTATTTTTTCAATGTTGAGTTGTTATTAAATTCAAAATTATTTTTTTGAAAACTGCTGCATCAAATTCAAAAAACTAGTAAGCGTTGAAAAGAGGATTCGATGATCTTTAAAATGAGGTATCAGTCGACCCCCTTTCCCATCTAAGAATTTAGGAGTGAATCTCACCCCCCCCCTAGGGGGCTGAAGTGACATGGTTAAAAATAGGCGCAAAATATGTCCCCCTCAAAAATAAAAATCGACGGGTCCGAGCGATTTTTTCCTACTGAACATAGATGTAAGAAATAGGCCCTGTTTTTTTTTATTTATCAAAATGGTCGGCCAACATATTTCTCGCTTGTGTGTATTGAATTGATGATCTCGAGGCTTTTAAGCTTTTATTTTCTGTATCACGAAGTTCTTGTATACTCAATACATTTTGTATGTTAAATCCGTCTCTCGTTCGTACAAAATTATGTAGTGCGCAACATGTTTTAATTAAAACAACAGCAAAGTCCACGTTGACATTTATAGCTTTGTGAAAAATTTTCCTTCTGTTTAAAATTATTCCAAATGCACTTTCTACATTTCTACGAGCACCTGATAGTCTGCAGTTAAAAATTATTGTCTTTTCGGATGCTATTTTTCCGCTGAAAGGTCACACATAAACACAAATGGCATATTTGGAATTTTATTCCTTGCACTCCTTGGGATATTTAGTTCATTATTTTACAGTTTTCTATAAAAATCTGATTTTTAAATATAACACTGTCTGAGTCTTTTCCAAATGCACCAACGTCAATGTAAATAAATTCGTAATTAACATTAGCAATTGCTAACAAGACCATTGAAAAGTAATTTTTGTAATGATAAAATAAGAAGCCACTCATTTTTGGTTTTCTGAGTCTTACATGTTTTCCGTCTATAGCTTCTAAACAATCAGCAAATTGAGTGTATTTTTCAAGATATTTGTTTCCATCTTTTTTCAGTTATTGGTGCAAAGGAGGTTTTTCGTAAAGTTTCCCAAATAGCATTGCAGACTTTTCTTGATATTTTTTCAATTGTTGCATGACTAATTCTGTTAGTTGAATGAGGTTCAAGAGTTGATCACAACCAATGCCTGGATACCTAAAATAGAAAAAAACCTATTTAAAACAAAACTGAATTTATTTTTAAATACATAAGCAGTACCTAATTAATCCTACTTACATTTTTTATCATCTGCGTTTTTTAAAAGTAATTTTTTTATATTTCAGGTAATAAATTCATTAAAAAATGGAGGAATATCAGAGATAGTTATTTTAAAAATTTGAAAAAGAAAACTAAATCTGGGCAAGCAGCTGATTCTGGGCGAACATATATATATGCGAAACAATTATCTTTCCTGCAACAAACTGCAACCACCTCTGAAAAGCAATCCAGTCTTCCGGAGGAACGACAAGAGGTTGATGAGGTTCAGGAATCCAGAGAACTTGCAGATGATGAACCAGGACCCAGTCATCGACCTTCTGACGATGAGCATGGACAAAAAAATAAAACGACTAAACGGAGTATCGAGCAGTCTCTAATTCAGTATTTAAACACACCAATAATGGTTCCTGCCTCTACACTGGATATAAATCCAGATAGAGCATTTTTCGAAAGCATTTTGCCCTCAATCGAACCATTTACGGAAGATCAAAAGCTGGATTTTCGGTGTGAAGTGCTAAATATAGTAAAAAGAATGAGACTTACCACGCGGACTACCCCACCCATAATTCGGATGCCTTGTCAACACCATCCATCTCATTCTAGTGTCCCTCAGGCAGCTTCTTATGAACCTCTATATCCTGCGCCACCAATCCTAACAGAACTGCAGGTACGGCCGCCATCAGCGACAGATTCTGCCCATACAGTTAAACTTTCCCCAACATGGACATCACCCTCTGGATCTCAAACGGAGGCGGATGAAGATTTTGATATATTAAATGTTTAGGGACATCTTGTATAAGTGATTAATTTGTAAATAATAACTAACCACAACATCGTTGGTTAATAAACAAAACTATTAAAGAATATTTAAAATTATTGTATAAACTTATCATCTAATTAAATATAATTGTATATTATTTAAATGGTCGATATTTTTAAGGGTTTCTTAATAAAATAAATGAAAACACGATTTTTTTATAAATTTGTATGATGGTTTCGCGTACTAAGCACCAATTTTGTGATAAAACAAGCGTAAGATAGTGGTAATGAGTTTAATTTAATTATTATGTTTAAGGATCGATGAGTGGAAAGTAAAACGTTGCCGACAAAAACTTACTTTGGCGAGGGTCAAGAAAACTAAAAAAATTACCATAATTTAGACTGGTTGTGTTTAGGTTCCTACAATACTTATTTAATTTATAATTTGTTTAAAAGAGCAATAAAATACAAGTGTAGATTTTTTTACATAGGCGTTTTTTTTTTTTTTTATTTTGGGACAGTTCATCAAGGCTGAGGTTACCTGACGTTGCGTCTCATAAGAAACACCCAATATCAATATAATATTGGATTGCAATATAAAAATAACAAACAATAAACACAAAATTATAGTCACAGTTTAATAAACACTAATCACTAAAATATAAAAGGTTTTTATCGATGCAAAAAACTTTTGCAACCACAAAGTAAAATCACTAAAGGCAAAACAATGTAAATTAATACGATGGAAACAGCAACCTAACATGTAATTCGCGTGGAAGGGTTAATGAGACGACCGCACAGCGCAGGTATTGTTTCCGTCGCCGTCGCACAAGAAAACGGGAGACTTCAGCTCTGATCCAAAGTATAATGTGTTGCCCAACCGCTGTGTTCACATATCGTCGTTGTGGTTGGGCATAGTAGGATCTTTTGGAACATGCGCTAGAGTTGCTGGTTATCGGCAACTCTTTTGGCTAGCGTATGGAACGGGATCCGAAGCTAAGATGAACACAAGGCTTTAACTCAAGGTGTTAGCATACCGTGCTGATGAGTGAATGACATCCTGTGCCTTAAACAGGTGTCTCCAACGGTGCCTCTGAGATACAGGGCGACCTCTTAGAGTATCTAGCCTTACTGCGGTAATGCGGGGCTCTGCCGTGGTGGACTATTACTTCCCTAGCTCCAAACAGAAAGCGGACAGAACCACTTTCATAGGAAAAAAGTGACAAAGGTGCGCTGATCAAAATCCGTTTCCAGAGGTGCCACTCAAGGTCACAAGCAGACAAAGGTGCCCCGACCGAAACTGGTGAATCCGTTTTGTAAGGTGCCACTGAAGTCACCGACGCCTGGTTCACGGGGAAGGGCTAATCCATCCCGAACAAACAGGTGCCTGGGAAGGGTTCCCTGAATCCAAACAGAAGGCGGTCAGAACCGCCTTTATAGCAAAAAGGGTTCCCTGGCTTTAAACAGAAAGCGGATAGGATCATTTTCCTAGGATAAGGCCGAAGATGCGGCCTCAGAAAGAACATCTGGTTCCTGTAACAAGGATCTAGTAGCTACCCACGTCACTAGAC
Source organism: Listronotus oregonensis (assembly GCA_019359885.1). NCBI lineage: Eukaryota > Metazoa > Arthropoda > Insecta > Coleoptera > Curculionidae > Listronotus > Listronotus oregonensis. The sequence goes on along the minus strand of JAHBCN010001718.1, from coordinate 78,217 downwards.
CGGGAGAGGAGGGCATGATGGATCTAATCGTCTGCTCGTCATACTCTCCAGGAGACAGGGACACCAGAACACATCAGAAGACATTGTGCTCGTGTCCGGTAGCGACACGAGTAAGAGGAGATATAAGAACCCTCTCCCAATCTGGTATCGGATTCATTAGAAGTCCGATCCAATTGGAAGAAATACAAAAAGGTGTGAGCCACAATAGACCGAGCGGTCGCAGTGGAGGGCATAAAAAGTCCACTCACTTTAAACGTACCCTACCCTACCCTACCTTATGTGTTGCCTATCTACACACTGATTTCTCTACAAAATTTTCTGGAATTTTGTTACTGCGCAGAATTATAAGGGTACCTTACAGTGTGCACGACATTTTTTGATCGAATAGTCCATAGCATTGGGCTTCCATAAACCTTCAAACTTCTTTAGCCTATAACCGTTTGTCATTTGTATCTCTTTTAGAATTTTGCAATCGTTTCGCAAAGGTCACACTTGGAATTTTCAGTGCTGTTTAACCAGTGAAACGAACAAATCAAATTAATTGTGTTGAAAGTAGTAACCTCGTATAACAATGTTATAATTAATTACGTTAATGTAACCGAAACGAACTCTTTCCCTGAAGCATGTGTTTTAAGTGAAGTGAATCAATGGTATGTCTGAAAATTCCTTAAGAATTCATTATTTCATGGACTGTTTAAAAGATTCTCCATAAATAACCACATATTTTTCCGCCTTATCTACCAAATTTAACAAAGGCAGATATACATCACTAACGCTACTGTACACATGGTGGTCTTTTTTTGTCCTTTTTTAATTTTTTACTAAAGCTCAGCTTTTGCCCGAGGAACGTCAGTCTGTAAGAAGTCTCATTATTTTTTAATTAACATCGTGTTTAACCCTGTTTTAATTAATCTCAAACCACTGGCGACATAAATTTAGAACATAATTAACAGGGTTTTTTCGGTTGAGAAATTTATTCATCTAAAGGAAAAAAAACATTTACATATTATTTAAATGTACTAAAGTGTTTCTAATAGAGCTAAACGACGAAAAATGGTAGAAATTATTTATCTCTATTTTTTTAAAATACAGGCTGATGGAAATTGAAAGATATTTTGAAAACCCAAGAGACAAAAAGTTAGATAAAAGCAAAGAAGGTTAACTTGAAATATAATCATATAGTATAATAAATTGTAAAATTTTTCCAATACTTTTTAAACAAATTTATGTAACTATGGTTGTTTACCAGGGTTAGTGGCCTCAAAGGTAGATTTAAAAAATATTTTATATCATTTTTTTATATAAGGTTTTGTTTTTTAAATATCATCTTTTAAGTTCAATGTTGAAAATATGGAAAAGCTGTATTCCAAGAATAATATAAATATTTTATAGCTGCAACCCGAAATTTTATCTTAGAAACCAATTATTAAAGTTTTGAGAGAGAGAAAGATTTTGATTTTAAGGCGCATCGGCAGCGAGGCCATTTAGCAACGTTTAAAGTTTTGAATATATTTTTCTAACTTTTGATATTTTTTAAAAGATAAATATTTCTTTTACAATGGCGAGCTGTGGAGGACTCGTTGCTTTTTTAGTTGATTTCACAGCTTCTGATTTGAAACACTCACGTAGGCTTACAGCCTTCGTGGATAGTCCCAAAAAGGTACACAAACCAGAAAAGTTGTTTTCTTAAATAATTAAAAATATTGTCATTGACGTAGGTAGGTCTGCAGCCTTTTTGGGTTCTGTTTTTATAATTATTTTTGTACCGAGAGCATAAAATAGCACTTTTACGCCCGCTACTGAAAGTAAAGAGGTGCAAATAATATTTTTTTTACGACTGAAATTAATGACGAATCATTTTTTATAGTTATTTTTTCTTTATTTTAACACTGGTATATTGGATTTTTTTGCTGATGTTACTGTCAAGCTTAAGGCAACTATACAAGTTTAAGTTACCAAAGAAATAATTACAGGTGGTGTCAACAAAGTTATCAAAAAAGTAGTTTTCAAATTTAAGTTATGAGCCAAAATAATCCAGAAATAGAAAAAGCTGCAGAGATAGTCTGCCTACAGTTCTTGCCAGAAAAGTCAAGACTAATGTATGAAAAGGCATACTGTGATTTCATGAGATACGCTGGAGGCGTTGACTATGAAGGTTGGCGCTCCTCGACTGTGGCCGAGGGTTATATAGAAAATTCCGTACAAAATAAAATTCAAATAGTCAAATAAAATAGAAGTTCCAGCACCACTGACTATTACCACCAGAAAGATTGATATTATACATCAAAAAGAATCGGCAGAAGAAAATTTATCAGATTTTAATGTCTCAAATTGTTATTAGTGTACTTTTAACATAACGTAAAGTAAGTAAGGGAATAAAAAAGCAATTTTACGCCCTCAAAATGGGAGCGGTTTTTTCTCTGAAGATTTTCTCAGTGTATGTGCCTGGGAATAGGATTATTTTTTGTTCCTTCTTTGCCATCTAAGGTCTTATGCTATGTCCTTTACTAAAATTAAAAAAAAACAGTTTTGTTTCTTCCAAAATGTTTACGAATAAATTTATTTTCACAGTTATCTTATACGATGAAATTAAAATATTAATTAATAAAGAAACCCGAGAAACACAACATAATATTTAATAAAACTAATATATATTTGTTTATTGGATAAAACTACAAAATTTAAACATTTTTTGCCAGTGCAAATAGTTTTTTATCGTTATACAGGTTTGTCTTTGCTAATTTAAAGTACCTAGGTACGCATTTATTTTATTTTTGTACCAAGCTGTGATTAAAAAAACTAACTATAAACAAATTTTTCATTCTTTTTTTATATTGTAAGCATTTTTCCTTTCTATTTAAAAAAAAAGTAACTTTAAACTTTTTAGAATACATACATAGAATTATCGATACATCTAAAGCAAAATTAATCCAAACATACACCGTTGCGAAATATTAAAAGGTGTGTCATTGTAGATTGTAAGAGATTTAGAGATTTACGTAGTGATGATGGGAAGCAGATGCAGGATGCAGGTATTAACGTAATAAAAATGTAAATATGAGGATTATGTGAAAATTGTGAATAAAATATTAAATATAGCCTATAAAATACATTTTTTTAGGGATTATTTTCCGTTAAATAAATAAATAGCAACTTATTTTTATTACCTCTTTTTTATTGAAGTAAAGTTATTTAAGTTTGAACCTAAATTTAAAAGTTTGATCAAATCTAATTGGTAAAAAGGTGCACCCCGAGACTCAGTGACTATCTGCACAAATAGAAACTGAGTAATCGTGTTGAAATTAGTTCTACTTACGTGACAAGTTTTAAACGTGTAGGAGATGCGTATTTCCAATCTATACCATTATACAGATAAATACCATTCTATACCGTAGTATGATTTGTACATGCGAAACGAGCTCAAAATCATACCGCGATACAGATGGACGTTATCTATAACATTGTAGGTTATGAAGTTACAATACACGGCGATTTCTCTCTTCCAAATCATAACCCCATACAAAATTAATAACTATGCAGTTACCTCAAATAATTTAGCTTTTTTTCTAGACGCTATTTCTAGGTTAACAATGTGCATTACAATGTGTCAAAAAACAAAACTTAAACGTTTCAGTTCCGTTGTGTTGTCATTCCAACACCTAGAAAGTAGACTAAACGGCCATAAATATACTAAAAACGCCTTCACCGCGCTACATAAACATGAGTCCCAAACAAAACATAAATTTAACTTTAAAGAAACAAAAATATTAACTACAGACTTAAACTATCAAAAATTAAAAATTAAAAAAGAAAAACATGAACTTAATGACAAAAAAGATAGAAGCAGCCTTAGTGAAATTTACCATAATTTAATAAGCCCAAGCTTAATATCAAAAAAAAAACAAATATATTTATTAGACTGATCTGTATAATTTAAATTATAAAATTAAGAAATATCCTGTATAGAAAACAAAAAATATAAAATAAATCAAGAATTTTAAAAATAAATAATTTTACATCAAAAAAAAGTAAAAAAATAATAATATTTCTTTAAACGAAACTTATTTCTTCACCGGAAAGAATCAAAACAACTCCAAGGTATGTACTTATTCTGTGTTTTTGGTTTTATATTTATATGAATTTTTTAATCTATTTGTAAACATGACGTCTTTCAGAGTAAAATTTTAAATATGTGTCCATATATGTCCATATATGTGTTTTAAAACTTTTTATTTGTAATTTTTAAATTTTAAAATAAAACTTAAAAAAGCGCACTATAATGTATGAAACGTCGTGCTGAAAATTAACTTTCTAATTTATTTGTCAACCTATACTCAAGAAAAACTCTATCTAAAAAATAATTTATAAAATGGTTATATATATATATATATATATATATATATATATATATATAAATATATATATATATATATATATATATATATATATATATATATATATATATATATATATATATATATATATATATATATATATATATATATATATATATATATAAAGAACCTCACTTAAAAATGTAGGCTGGTCCTTCCCCCTTTTTTTATGTTTTTTTTCTCTATTGTTAACACTTTTATGCTACACTGGACCTAAATATAACTCTAGGATAAGTGTATGGTAATGCTATGGGCGAAGGGCTGTAAGTAAATAATAAAACATAAAATCTGGAATAGACAAAACATCATCATACATCTATAATTTGTGTTTTCTCGGTCACGTACGTGCACACACACACACACACACACACACACACACACACACACACACACACACACACACACATACAAACACTAACCCTTAGGTGACAGATAAGGGGGTGCACATACACCAACATATACACCCATACACACACACACTAACCCTTAGGTGACAGATAAGGGTTTACACACATACCCATACACATGCACACACACACACAAACACTTACCCTTAGGTGACAGATAAGGGTATACCTACACACTCACACAGACATACACGTACATACACACATGCTCTTATGTGAGAGATAAGAGCTCCGTGATCATTAAGACACTACATATTTACTGTTTAAAAATATTTTTTTTTCCATTACTAATTTTTCAATTTTACATATTACATACACATTCAGTCATGTTAATTAAAAAATCTTAACTTTAACCTACATATGGGGCCTTATACTGCATTCCAAAAAAAAAAAAGCTTAAAAAAAAAATTTAAAAAAAAAAGACCCTGAAACGAATAAAGTGGTATAGAAATCCATCCATTCTGTACTAGTCTTTCTTTTAATAACAATTATAATATTTTAAAAAAGTATCAGTTAGAACTAAGAAACATTAATATGAATTTTTAAAAAACTTAATATCCTGTTTCTATACATTGTAAAATTCAGCTGTTGTGATGTTACCAACTTCTAAAAAAACATTTAGTTGTAAGTATACCTAAAATTGAAAAGATTTGCTTTTTTATTGTATTGTTTTTTTTTCCCTATTGTAGACCTGAAGAAGGAAATAAATATTTTCAAAGCTCGTTAAACGGGTTTCACTTTTTTTACCCCTCCCGGACCGATACCCCAAAAAATTTATTACCTTTGTTGTTTAACGGTCCCAAAATTCCTCCCCCTTATTTTTATATATATATATATATATATATATATATATATATATATATATATATATATATATATATATATATATATATATATATATATATATATATATATATATATATATATATTAATTTTAAAAAAATATTAAAATTAAAATATTTTTTTACCATTACTAATTTTTCAATTTTACATATTACATACACATTCAGTCATAAAGTTAAGTTAACAATATCTATAACTTTAACCTACATATCCCGGACCTTATACTCGCATTCCAAAAAATAAAAGCTTAAAAAAAATACATGTTAAACTAAAAAAGACCTGAAACGAATAAATGGTATAGAAATCCATCCATTCTGTACTAGTCTTACTTTTAATAACAATTATAATATTTTAAAAATGTATCAGCTTAGAACTAAGAAACATTAATATGAATTTTTAAAAAAACTTAATATCCTGTTTCTATACATTGTAAAATTAGCTGTTGTTGATGTTACCAACTTCTAAATAATGCATTTAGTTGTAAGTATACCTAAAATTGAGAAAGATTTGCTTTTTATTGTAAAATTTTTTTTTTCCATATTGTAGACCTGAAGAAGGAAATAAATATTTTAAAGCTCGTTAAACTAAGAAGTGTTTCACTTTAATTAGCCCTCTCCTGGACCGATACCCAAGAAATTTATTACCTTTGTTGTTTAACTGGTCGGCCAAGACTTCCTCCTCCTTATTTTTATATATATATATATATATATATATATATATATATATATATATATATATATATATATATATATATATATATATATATATATATATATATATATATATATATATATATATATATATATATATTTTAAGTTGACAACATATGGGAAACTTTTTTAATATCAATTTTACGAAAAAAAGTTATTCTTCATAAAAGTTCTGCATGCTCTTAGATCTAAAATGCAATCATTAGATATCAAATTGTATTAATCTTATACGAGGTATGTCAAAATATATAAATTTTGCCTAAGAGTAAAGTACCTACATATTTCACAATATTAAAAATTGTTATTAAAAAAAGTTGTGATTAGTTGTGGAATTAAAAACTATGTTTTAATATGCAACAATCCTTTTAATTGTTTTTTTTTCATTTTTTATTTTTTTTTACTGATACCAAACATTCATCATTTTTATTTATGACTGCTGTTTTGAATGTCACTGTCAAACATTTCTTGTCAGAGCATCCTAGATTACACGTACAAAAAATTACAGTTAATTTTTTGTTGTTCCTGTAGAGATGTTAGGAGAAATAAAAAAATGTACCATAAAATAATGCAACTGCTTATTTAAACGTTATTTTCAATCTCAAACAACTTTTCATAATAACCATAATAACAATTTTCGGTATTGTGTAATATAAAGGTACTTTACTTTTAAGTAAAATTTATATTTTTTGACATACCTCGTATAAGATTAAATATAAATATATATATATATATATATATATATATATATATATATATATATATATATATATATATATATATATATATATATATATATATATATATATTTAGTGATTTAAGAACCATAAGTAGTTAACAACGTTTAAGATACTTTTAGTCTTCTATGGGAATACATTTTAATAAATAATTTTTATATTCTCTTATAAATTTGATATAATGAAGAAACAATATCCGATGGGAGAGTATTGACTTACTCGTACACCTTCTACGGATAATAACGAACTTGCTTCATTAAAGTTTTCCAAAACTTAATTAGATATTGATGAAGTGTATTATCCTATATTTTCAGTTCTCAATTAATTTAGGTAATAGACATAAAAGGCTTATCATTCCAATATAAAAATGTATTATATTATATAACAATAATTATTATTAATTACAATTATAGAATTATTAGCAGCGTCTTAAACAATTTTTGTATGTTTAGCTTATGTTACTAGGTAAATAATATGTACATTTTGTAAAGCAAGTACGTTTTACGATATTTATTGATATTAGAACTTAAAAAAAATAATAAAACTTTTAGGAATATCGGTTAATTAAAACTTAAGATTTTGTGACAAACTTTTCAAAAAAAGTAGTTTCGAGAACGAGTTTTAAGGTTAGTTTCAGGTAGTCTAACAAATAGAACAGTTTAAAAACTTACATTTCTTTAATCTTGAATTAACAAAGTAAAAATATGGTTTGCAAATGAAAAAAAAAAGCAAATTAATACTCTTAAATCAGCTAATTTTGTAATAACTTCCACAATAAATTAAAAACTAGTAAAAATGTCCCGTAGTAAATAAAATAAGCCGCTTATAAACACTCTAATTATTTAAGTTAAAGATCATCTAATTTGAATAATTGAGTTATACTTTTTATAGCACAGAGTACAATAGAGAATCAAATAAGTGGAAATAATTACACCACACCTATGAGTTTAAATACCACCAAATAATTTTCCGTGATCCCGACGGCCAAACAAATCCTAAAAATCCGAAACTCATTACGAGAAATCAGCGTTAAGCCCACTTAATCTCACATAATTATTCTAAAGTAACAGAAAGCAATTACGAACGTGACCAATGTTAAATGAATATGAATAATTAATTTCTACGAGAAAATAAAATTAATCCCTCTTTATTATCGAGTTTTCCATTTGCTTTAATTAGACGAGCTTTTCGCGTTTTGTCCGGCATTAATTAGCTCTAATTTCGAAATATAATGAACAGAGTGGTCGGTGTCATAAGCAAATAAATTTTACTTGTTATTTTTGTATAAAAATACATGATACAGTAAAACTTACCGATAATGACCACCTACAAATATGAATAATTATTTTTTGTTATTGCGATAAATACACAAAATAAAAAGTAAAAAATAATTTTTAGGTATAAAAAGTTTGTGTTACAGTGATAGAAAGTCCAATAATTAATAATGCAATAATTATTTGAAATAGGAATAAAATAAAAATTATTATATATAAAAGTTATTAACAAAGTAATTTATTTATAGTTAAGAAGCGTGGAGTAACATAATTTTTGAAAATGATTTACAAGTAGAGTCCATCCTATTTTTGGCTATATCTAGGTGAAAAAGTAACATTTTTATTTTATTTTTTATTTTTTTGGTTCTAAAAAAATGTCGTAAAAGGAAAAAATAAATATTTCGATGCTTATTTGCAAAAATAATTTGGTTTACATGTTTTTGGATAAAATTTCTATTTTATGTTTGTTTGATGTTTTTGATATTTATATATATATATATATATATATATATATATATATATATATATATATATATATATATATATATATATATATATATATATATAATATATATATATATATATATATATATATATATATATATATATATATATATATATATATATATATATATATATATATATATATATATATATATATATATATATATATATATATATATATATATATATATATATATATATATATATATATATATATATATTTAAAGAAAAAAGAACAATTTTAATAAACCGGTCTCGCGACTAGATACCGGCGAAAATATTGGATTTCATGTTATGAAATAATATTTCTATTTTATCTTTTTTTGATGTTTTTGATATACGGGGTGATTGGTAAGTAGAGCCAAAAAATGAAGACCCAAATTAATTTTTTAATTCTGAATCGAAAACGAAGAATACTTTTTTTTCCAAATTTTCCTAAGTTTCCAAGATATTTCACTATAAAATTTTGCCAAAGAAAAAATTTTAAATCACATTGTGGATGTCGCTAATCTTAGTTGGCGCTGTTAAACTATTACCAATGATCGATATACAACCTATTACATATAAAATTAGGACACTTGTGCACACATAATTAATATCACCGTATCCTTCGTTAGTGAACTCCATTTTCTTGTGAATTTTCCAATAAGAGATTGACAAATGTCTAACTTTTGTCAAAGGTCAAACTTGATTCTATATGACGTAATAGTGTAAAAGCGCCAACTAAGATTAGCGATACCCACAATGTGATTCAAATTTTTTCTTTGGCAAAACTTTATAGTGAAAAGAAAAAAAAAGAAAAATTTGCAAAAAAAGTATTCTTGGTTTTCGATTCAGAATTAAAAAAATTAATTCGGGTGTTCATTTTCGCCTCTACTTACCAATCACCGTGTTTATATTTTTTAAAAATGCATAAAAAACAAACAATTTGAAAAAACTGAGGACAGCTAACCACAACTAACCAAAACGCATTTTGACATATTTTTTTAATTATTTGTTTTTTAACGTAAATTGCGAAAAAAAATAACAATATGCCTAAAGACAATGAGAATAAAAGTTATTTAGGATTATTTCCAAAAATAACGATTTTTTAAACTTTTAAAGTTGATTTTTTAATTGAAATATTTATTTTTTGATATTTTGGCTATTATCATCAAATATGCGCCGTAAAAACAAATAATTTAAATAAAAAATTATGATGATCCATTAATTTATCTATTTTTTATGGCCAAAAATAGGGTTGACCCCACTTGTAAATAATTACCTATATATTTTTTTAAACACATAAGAAGCTTATAAAATGGCATTTATTTATTTTGGTGCGTTAAGTCCATCGTAAAATTCTTTTAAAATAAAAGATCAAAAAACGTGTAAAATTCAAAAAAACAAAAATGGCAAGTTTAAAGATTTTTTTGGTACTTGCTATTCTGATCTTTTTACCAATTCATTGTAGATGTAAATAAAAATACTTGGACTTATTATAAATATAATGAAATAGCTTAAATTTAAACTTTGAATTTTCACCAAGATGGTGGGCGAAAAAAATGAATTAGATAAAAAAAACATTTAACGTCGTTCTGTGAATGATATACACTTAACCTGTAAACTAATCTAGATATTTTTTTATAAAACTTCTTCATGGACTTTCATTGTCTTTACTTAATTTTTTTACCACGTTTCGAACAGTAAGTATCTCTGATCGTTTTCAAGTGAATACTAAATATCTAAGCCTATGATAATGCCCTATATATCCTAACCGGGCACTGATGCATGAAGCTACTGCCCATTTTTATGCTCTACTGAGCTTGACTTCTTTTCTGTCACTGAGCAGAGGTTGCTAAATGTTGTGGATATCTAAACTTGGTTTACTATAAAGATGGAAATTGTTATTAATATTAGCAGCTTTTTTAAACTTTCCTTTTCTCCGGTGGGATTCTCTTAGAACAATCTCAGAATCTTTCCAATTAATATTATGATGATTAGACCAAGCATGTTTCGACTTGTCAGTCTCGCCCATTCGAGTATGTTTTTGATGTTCCTTAATTCTAACTTCTAAAGGTCGTTTTGTCTCACCAAGATATAAATGATCACACTCACAGGGTATTTGATAAACAACTTTTTTCCCGCATTCAAAGTACTTGGTTTTGTTTTAGTAAAAAAACTTCTAAGGGTGTTGCGGGGAGAGAATGCTGTTTTGATATCGTATTTCCTTACTATTTTTCTTAGTTTTTTTAGAAGTTTCTTGCATGTAAGGTATAGAAGGGATCTTCATTTTTTGTTATTAATTTGTATGTAAAACCTGGGATAACGGAACAAGTGTTTCGGTGTAACCGTTCTGTCGCAGGTCTTCCTTGATATTATCAACTTCATTATTTAACAAAATATAAGTGCTACATATTGTTTTGGCACGATTAAAGGGTGTTTATTATATCTTTTTTCATTGAGCCAGAATACCTTATATCAGAGGTTCCCAAACTTATTTTGTCCAACGCCCACTTTGAAAATCAGTTATTTTGTAGCGCCCCCCATTTTTTTTTCACCTTAAAATTCTCAATAACATATTAGTCTCGCCTGGAATTTAATAAAACCTATATTCTAAACGACACTTTTCTTACCAGAGAGAGCACTATTAATGCAACTTTACAATATTAAGAGTATCTTTTAGTCAAAATTGTCAACATTGAGCAATTATGATTCAATTTTACAATATTAAGAGTATCGGGGTAGCGGGCGGAACGTCACGTCTAGAGATGGAAAGTTCGAATCATTTTACTGAATCATGCCATTTGATTCATTCACTTGAAAATATTCGTTCGCAACAGATTTACGGTCGGACTCGGTCGGTTTTGAATTCCACAAAAAATGTGATAGTTATCTTAAATAATGAAATTATTTGCAAATATTTCATTTTGGTTTAATTATTATTTAAAAAAATATATTTGGAATAAAACTTTTAAAAACTATAATCAGTAAAACCTACAAATGTACCTTCAAATTAAGTCTTTGTTCAAAAGAATAGTTAAAACAAAGAAAAAAAGTTTTTTTAATTGCCATATTGGTATATAGCCAAAACTGACTTAAACCGACAAACGCATAAATTGTTTGTCTAATACACCTCTGGTAATGTGAACAAAATCGAAATATATCTGACCGCTCGCCACTTGTCAGGTCCTAGCACAAAAACGAACCATTTGCCGTCATAAAAGACCGAATTACCGAATCTTCGAGTTCGAGTCCGATTCTGACTTAGTGACCTTATGAACGAAACGAATGAATCAAAACTAGGTTCGTTGTTCATCGCAGAGCGATCGGGCAAGCGGGTCAAAAACGATTCAAATCAGGGAATTAATTTATTCGAATCAGTGCGCTGATTCGTTCTTTTTAAACGAATCGTTCGCGAACGACACACCTCTAGTCACGTCAGTCGCCGGACAGTCGCGAGCCGCTGCTGTGTATTTAGTTACCTGCACTTCGCAAACACGGACCGACGAACGTTGACGGACTAAAATACAGGCACAAATAAATCGTAAAATATTTGTTCGCACCAAACGTGAATTATAATTAAACCTTTTAAGTTTAATTTTATTTTTTCTTTGATTCTACTAGATTAGGTACATAAAAAAATTCCACGTTCGGCAAGTGCTCTGCTTGACCGCAACTATATATACATATTTTTAACACGTGTCTTCGGAGGTGAGCACCTCACCTGCGACACTTAAAGACACGAATATCTTTCAGTGTTTGATATCTATTACTAAACATCTAAAGATATAAATAGCGTTGTGAACGCATTGAAAATATTAAATATATAATATAAATATATTAATATTTTCAATGAAAATTAATTTATATTTATATAATAAAATAGGATAAAAACATAAACTAATAAATGGATGTTGTATAGTGTAGGGTTTTAATTTCAGCGAATTTTAAAATATGAAGTAGGTGACGTTACAAATCACCCATCGACCCCCCCCAAATCACATCAGCGCTCCCCAATTTTTTCTGGGTCCCTTACCGCCCCCCTCAAGGCCTTCAGCGCCCACAAGGGGGCGTTATCGCCTACTTTGAGAAAGACTGCCTTATATGCAAGCAACTTCTGAAAAAATAAGAAGAATAGCAAGGAAATACGACATCATAACACCATTTTCTTCCCGCAACACCCTCAGAAATGTTCTTACTAAAACAAAACGGAGTACTTGGAATGCGGGAAAAGAAGTTGTTTATCAAAAAGACCTTCAGAAGTTAGAATTAGGAAACCTCAAAAAATACTTGAATGGGCGAAGCTGACAAGTCAGGTGTTGCGGAACATGCTTGGTCTAAACATCAGAATATTAATTGGAAAGATGCTGAGATTTTTCTTAAAGAATCCCACAGGAAGAAACAAAAGTTTATAGAAGCTGCTGTTATTAATAACTATGTTCATGTTTAAAGTAAACCAAGTATAGATATTTTTTGGCAACCTCTGCAGACTCACAGAAAAGATGTTAAGCTTAGTAGAGCATAAAAATGGGCAGTGGCTTTATGCATCAGTGCCCGGTTAGGATATTTAAGGCGTAGTCATAGGCTTAGATATTTAATATTTACTTGAAAACGATCAGAAATACTTACTGTTCAAAACGTTGTGTAAAAAATTAAATAAAGAGAATGGAAGTCCAGAAAGAAGTTTTTATTTAGCCTACAACATCGGCTACAAGCCAGAAAAACAATTTTTTTATTTTTAATATGATGATCCTAGTCAAGACATTAGAATGAAGTTATGAAATAATTGTATTGTCATCGGCTCTTGACCACTGTACAAATTTTCAGGTTAATCAGGCTTTTTAATTGATTTGAAGCATAGCACAACATGTAAAAATAGCTGTTTTATATTCATAAGGTACGTTCAGAGGCAAAGGAGCTGATCAAGGTGAGCGGGGAGGTAGTCGCTGTAGTGTTCTGACAATTGCGTTGTAGGCATATGTGGTTTTTATCTAGTAAAAATTATATTGTACTGAAAGTCGGGGGTGTTTGACTTTTTGTTTATTTTTAGAAAAAATTGGAACCCGTGAATAATAATTTTATTAATCAATAACGGATATTATTATTATTTGGTTAGCCCATATTTGGTAAACATTTTGTAGATCAGTCATAGATAAAATTATTTAAATGCTGCTGTAATAATTTTGACAAATAACAAATGTGAATTATTGAAAATAAAGCCATTTTTGATATTAAATAAACTTTCGAAACCATGTTGAATACCATATAACCGTTTCTTCCGTTACTTACCCACCTCAAGGTACTTAAAAAGCTATACATATAATTTGTAAGCAACAACATGCAACTTTTTTAAATACGTTTAGTAAGGTACCAATAAGGTATTTATAAATATGTTTTATTCATCATCGGATGGAATTTAATCTTCCAACCAAGTATTTATGCAAAAAATAAGATGTCATTTATCTTCATCTCCGGCAAACGAGACACACTTAATCTCAATAGATGACGTTTTTAATCATACTTTGCTTTAAAATCGGCACTAATTAAAACGTGAAACCTGCTAATTATGCGCTGTTAACTCTAAATCGATGAATAACGAATCCAAAATTACATCAAATTAACCAGTTTTCCAAAAGGTATGCAATAAATTAAAGTCAGAAGTACAAGATATATTTTAAGAATTAGTATACATAACCTTGCCCAGCGGCTCTCAAACTGTGAGACGCAGCTTCTTAGTAGGCTGGTAAGTTTCCTAAAAACTGAGAAAAAAAAAATTATTTATTCTTCATTAATTTCAATATGAAACTGGTTAACACAAAGTTTTGGGACAAAGGTTGAATTTTATATTCACATCAAACAGTTTTGTGTAATTTCTTTAAGCCAACGGAAGAAAAAAAAGATAAGGTAAGATAATTTATCTTCTAAGCAGTCCAGCATTATACCAACTAAAACACTATTAAATTGTTTGAAATGCTTGACTTTTCCTGTTTAAGAAATAGAAAATATACTGTTTTACTTTCTAGTTGGTTTACGCGCTTTAATACCATAACGCCAGACAGCCACTTGAAGTAAGGACTTTTTTTGATATTTCCTCCTCTTCAAGGACCTTTTTTGCGAATTTCCGCTATCTCTTATTTTTTTTCAGTTATCATCAAAAATTGAAATGGCATCTTTCTTTTTTGTTTTTTATTAATGACAATTGCAATGTTTATTGGCAAAAAAAAATCCTCAAAACGCTTTTCTCAGATTTACCCGACGCTTCGAATAAGCTATCGCTCATATTTTTCAAAGCCATCTAACTATTTTTCTTATAAAACAGACTTCTTGACTAGACAGGTATACATATAATCAATAGTACCTATTTATCATATCATAGTTAAAGTTTATTAACCTTTAAGGTAAAAAAATACGTTATGGTCTACATGAACATGTAAAAACAAGTTTTTTTTTATAATGGGATTTATGCCATTGTTTATGACAACAAGTAAATTAATTTTACCCAATACCTTTATAGTATAGGCAGATGAATTAAGTTTGCTGCGGTTATGCTTCCTTGTAAAAGCATGATTTGGCAACATCAGCGCCACAAACGAAGCTTTAAACAATTGTACTGACTGGTTGTCCAAAAGTTTTTTGGTTTAAGGATTGTACGAATTCTTCTTTCTCTCTCGCATACTAGTTCACCCGGCTCAGCAACAAGGCTGCCTCTAACAGGTATAGGCTCGAAAATGCAAATAAAAATTTTGTTATTCGCTGGGGAAGTTCGTTTAGGCGCTTGGTCATTGCGAACGCAATCACTGCGTTTTATTTGAAGCTCGGGGCGTGCTCAGTTGCGTTCTAGTTGTCATCGGGTGGATATTTCGAGCAGGTCCAATTTTCTCGCTGTCCAAAGATTGGGATGGTCGGGTAAACACAAATTGACCCTATTGACAGATGCTTTTCTGTGTGAATTCATGTTAACTTTACAATCCATTGTTTAAAAACCACAGATAAACACACACATAAATAAAAGTTAGGTTAGGTTATACATTCTTGGTTCTCTGTTTTTTGTTGCTTTAAAGTGCCCTGATGATGACGTCACCTGCTCGATACCTGCCCTGTCTGCTATACGGAGCGTCAAAGCAAACTCACCTCGTATTATTTAGCGACTGTAGTATTGCCACGTGGAGTTTAAATTTGTGGGTACAATATTTAGGATGTTATTTTATAATGGACCTGACCCATTAAAAATAAAAAACTGTTTGAGGAGCGCTGTCCTAGTTACTTAACTTTCTTTATTTTTCGCCACTCAGTGCTTTTTAATAAAAAAACGTAAAGATAATAAGTAAAGACGACAAATAAGGTCAGTGATAAGTTCCACTACCCATTAGGGAGGCACCTGTTAAAAATGATTTCAACATTTAACCTAAAAATAAAACTAACTACTGGTTAAAGTTTATAGTATAATGCTGACATTTTTTTAAAAGTATTTTTCAGTTAGAACTACGAGTTCGTAGTCAACTGACTGTGCAATTGGCAGGCCCGAAGACTCGCCTCTAGAGATACCCCGGTTATTTTGGCTCACGAGCTTCTTGACAGTGTTGACACATGAAACATGCTTTATTATGTATGGACTCGGCTAAAAAATTACATTTTAATGCAATAATTTGGGGTCTTTTTTAATACGTCCCCACATTTTCATGTCCGAAATATAATTGGGGAAAATAAAAAGTCGCTTTGCTAACCAGAACTAACCATGAACGACTAGAATTAGGGCTGTTGAAGTTGTCTAAATTATCCCTAACAAAATTTTAACAACGTATTAGAAAAAACCCGAGAAATATATAATTACACTTGAAAAAAATATAACTTCTACCATACCAAAAATTATAAGAATTTTGTGGAGGTAATTTAGACAAATTCAAAAGCCCTAAGTTCTAGTCGGTCATGGTTAGTTCTGGTTAGCAAAGCGGCTTTTTATTTTCCCCAATTATATTTTAGACGTAAATATGCGGGGATGTATTAAAAAAGGCCCCAAATTATTACTTTACACATTAAAATTTAATTTTTTAGGTTATAGCAAAATCGTTAGATTATTAGACATGCGTCAAAGCTGTCAAGAAGCTCGTGAGTCAATATATCCGGGGCATCTCTAGACGCGAGTGGCCCGAAGTGATGTCATCTGGGAAGAAAGGTCAAATTATAAAATATTTTTTATACAATACACATGGACATTTATCTGACTTGCCGGACGTGTCTACTCTGGACTAATATGAATTTTTTAAAGTAACTTGTTGCGCTTAAGTTTTACTCAAATAAAAAAATGTAATAAGCAGAGCAAGAAGATTGTTTTTAAATGTAATTACAAAGGTTATAAAAATTTGGTAATTAGTATTTAAAATTAAAATAAAAGACATGTTGTAAATAAGAGCATTTTTTATTCAATTTATTGTCCTTTTTAAATTGAACTTAAAATGTATTAATACGCTTTAATATATTTGGATCTTTTAAAAATTACCGGCAACAAAATACATAAAAACAAAGTAATGTTTTAGATCAAGACGATAAATTGTTTTTTTCTTATTTTATATTAGCTAGTAATTCTTTTTATGGATACAGTTGGTAACCGTTTCTTCCGTTACCCATACCATAACTTATAAATGCTAATTTTAAAATCAATTTAATTGCAAATCGTACAGCATGAGACTACTTTTTTTAATAATAAATCTAGAAAAGTTTAGTATTTATCAATCAATTTTTATTCATCAATTTAATTTTCTTGTCGCATATTCATACAAAAAATAAGATGTCGTTTATCTTCATCTATGGCAAACGAACTACACTTAATTACATTGGGTGACATTTTTAATCAAACCTTATTAAATTATTAATTTAATATTGATTTTAAAAGCTTTAAATTATCTATAGTTAATAGATAATAACAAAAAAACAGCAGAATTTTCTGGGGGTTGCTTTTTTTGGAAATTAGGAAGGTAATAAATAAATCATAGAGAAAATATGGCATCTGATTGGGTATTCTTTTGGTTTTACCTTAAAATAAATAATATACAGGATATTCCAGAATATGTGGGCAATCTCTCAGAATCTAATGGAAAACCTAAAAATATTGTGACAAGTTCCCATATTTTTTTTCCTACCACCCTTCCCTACGGAGATACAGGTACATAACGGACGCCCCCGGAAATAGTTTTTTTTTAATAACTTTTAAAATACTGGGCGTAATTTAATATTTTTTTAAAGTGAAGGTTAGGAGATAAGTCTTCTTAAAATGAACTCATTAAATCATATTTGGTTTATTTAGTTTGCCAGGGGCGGACTAGCTCTGACACAATAATTGCATTTTTTAACACCTTTTATGGTAAAGGCTTAACAATATTATTTTTGGATAGCTTTAACCTTAAACTAAAAAAACAATTCTTAATTGACATCGATAAAATCAACTGTTTACAAAAAATTAAATATTATGGTTGGTCAAGTTTTTTACATTATACAGGGTGTTTTTTTATTCAACGTCAATATTTATGGAGGCAATTTTTGGGTCCATTTAAGAAAGAAAACTTCATATGAACGAATGTCCTAAACGTCCTAAGTTTTTTACCATTTTAAATCATTTATTATTTATATCTGTACATACTGCCACTTTAGATATTTTAATGAAATTTAGCATACGTGTACTATGTATTAAGAAGCATTTTTTGGTGTACCACATTTTGTTTTATTTTCACCAGTGGCGTTCGTACGAAATTTGACCTGCCTATTTTGGCAGACATTGTTGGTACACTATTGATTTCTTTTAAAATAAAAAATATTGTTAAATTCCATAATCATTTCCTAGCAAAGTTGATTACTTGATTTTTTTTTAATCCGATGCACGGTTTTCGCTTAAACAAATAAAACCGTTTTTCTGCATGATCATCACAATATTGATAAATAATATCACCATGCAGAGAAATATCTAGATTTAATTTTTCTAGGTGAAAACCGTGCGTCGAACTAAAAAAATATGTGCAAATTTGATTTCTTGATTTTTTTTAGTATGTATATATCATAGGTACAATGTAGAAACTCTCTCTAAGGACCAAATAGCGGACAATGAGAAATTTCGTAGCTTCTCCAAATGTACTGTAAAAGTATATGAGCCATACTTTATGTAGCACCATTAAGATCTGCTGGATAAGGAATAATATTGGCTAATTTTTTCAAATAGAAGAGTAGAAATACATACAAAGAAGGAAAAAATTCAGATACAGGTTTTGACAAGAAAGAGTACTGTGGAAAAAAAAACGATCATTGATATTTTAACAGTATTTCATCCAAAATTTGTCAAAAGAAAAAAGTAAAAATGCAGTTTGTTTAAAAGCCACGGCAGCTAGAACTTTTTCTTATCGTCAATTGACTTAAAAGTTCTTTAAGTTTGAATCCTTATAGTAGGGGGAGGCATTTGTAAAATCTGTGAAACAGTTCTATGAATGTTAACATATGCAAATCAAAAAGTACAATTATAATTTTTAAATATAATATTTGTTATTTGAGTGCCTATATGCCTAAAGAAATTTATTAACTCTTTGTATTTAAGACTTTGTACTACCTTTAACTTGACTTCTTAAATCTATTTCGGACTAAACAATTATGTGTTTAATGTTAAAACAAAAACAAAACCATAAAATATACCCATAGGTGATCCCTATAATCAAATTTGACCATATATATATTTGTAAACCTTTCGAGTGGCAACTGTTTATTGACTCTTCGAGGACAAGCATAAAAACAGTTTTATTGTAATTTTTATTAAATAATTTCAGTGTTGCAGTGTGTTACAGTGATAGAAAGTTTAATAATCAATTATGACTTATTAATTTGGAGTAGGATTAAATAAAACTTAGTTATTAACGAAATAATGCAATAATAGTAAATAAGCATGGGGTGCAATTAACAATGTTTTCATAACTCTAATTTTGTAAATAGCTTCAAATAAAATAATAAAAACGTTTAATATCAAACACCTCACTTTTTTTATACAGGGTGTTACTTAATGTCATGCAGATATTTCAGGGGGCGATAGTAATTGTCCAAATAAGAAAAAATGCTAATATGTGCATGATTTACAGGGTGTCAAACTTTTAATTTTGTTCTCATTTTTTCGTAATAATTTCTTAACTAAAAGACATAGCGGTACAAAATTGGAGATTTGTTGGTTCTTTGAGGTGAGAAATTCAAATTCGTCCATACTTTTGATGCTGCTAGTAGAGGGCGCGCGCCTGCTACGGCTTACCCCATTTTTAGATGGCATAACTTTTTTTAAGCTTGTCATATTGACCTGTTTATTAAAAAAGAAGTTACAATAATTTCCTCTGCGTTAAATGTATATCTCATTTAGGTCTCAAGGAGCAACTGTTTTTGAGACAAACTTTGCAAAGTAATAGTTCTTGAACGCGCTGATCAAAAATATTTTCGAGCACAAAACCAAAAACCCCCGTAACCCCACAAAAATCAGCCTTAGAGATCACTGGGGATTTGGAGACCTTTGAGGGTAATTTTGGAGAATTTAGAGGGGTTTTGTGTCCGTGGAAACTTTTGATTAGCGTGTTGAAAACTATTACTTTGCAAAGTTTAAAAGCAATTGGCCGAAACCCATTTTTCATAGGAAAATTGCGGCTTACTTTAAAGTGCGTTTATCTCGAAAACAGGTGCTCCTAGAACCTAAATGAAATAAACATTTACATACACATTTTTGACGCAGAGGGAATTATAGTAAATTATTTTTTAATAAACATATCAATATATTAAGTCAAGGAAAAGTTATGTCCTCTTAAACAGTTGGCGCCAAACTAGCAACATCAAAAGTATGGACAAATTTGAATTTCTCGCCTTAAAAAACCCCCAAATCTCCAATTTTGTGCCGCTATGTCTTTTAGTTAAGAAAAAACGAAAACAAAATTAAAAGTTTGACACCCTGTATAATCAAGACGACCCTCTTTAGACCATGCTTATATAAGCATTTTTTTCTTATTTTGACGAGCACTATCGCCCCCTGAAATATCTGCATTACATTAATTAACACCCCTTATAATTTAATTATTTTTTTAAGAACTTAATTGTTATTTTATTTTTATTCCAAATTAATTAGTCATAATTAATTATTGGACTTTTTGTTACTGTAACATAAACTCTTTATACTTAAAAATTATTTTCTTCATTTTTAGTTCTGTTTGCTATACAACGTTTTTTTTTATATATATTTTTTTAAATTATAATCTATTTTCTTATTTTTAAGTCTTAAAACAATATCAAAAGTAATCCTAATTAAGAGCCTTAATTTTAAGTATATCTTATATTTGTCAATAAATCTAAATTTGCTTCATTTCTGTTTATTTTTTTAACTAAGTATTGTGTTGATTTTAGGTTTCTCAAATGATTTTTTTTTATTTAAAGTGGTTTTATTTTAAAATAATTTGGATTTTTTTTATATTCCTACTATTTTTTTCCAAAATCTAAAATTATTTCACATAAAACTTAGAAGTGGTCCATTGTAACACGTTTAACTTAATAATTTAAACATTTTTTTTAATGCATGTAAAAAAATGCTGTAGCGACATCTATTTGACCTTAATTGTACCATTTACATATATTTCAGTGATAAGAATTTTTAAAAGTATATAGATAAAGAAGAATGACATTTATAGTCGTTCCGTTAATGGTAAACACTTAACCTACAAACTAATCTAGATATTTTTTTTATTTTTATTCTGATGATCCTAGTCAGGACATTAGAACGAAGTTAGGAAATAATTGTATTGTCATCGGTTCTTGAGCCCTGTACAACTGTTAAATTAATCAGACTTCTTGAAATATGTGAAAATTACGTTGAATAATTCCATTACATACATAGATACATACATACATACATACATGCATACATACATACATACATACATACATACATACATACATACATACATACATACATACATACTGGTCAAGCTTTTACAAGCGTGGTTAAAAATACAAAACAAATCAGGGTCGACTAAAAATTTTAAAATGCTGAACATGTGTAACATGTAAAATTTTTCTCTGAATACAAAAATTTACATTTTTTTTACGCCTGTATTTTCTTTTAAATAAAAAAGGATATAAAACCACAATAGAGTGTCATTTGCAATTCTCATATAAGAAAGGTAGTGTCAGACAATACGAATAAATACATTTCCTTGATCTCAGGATAAAAGCTTTATTTTCCAAAGGCCCAATCTTTTTTCCTTATCCCGAATTTAAATAGAAACGAATATATACTTAACTTCCTACTTTTTTTCGGTGCACCGTAGCTCAAGTGTGTTTAAAATGTCCCGACGTTAATCTCTAAAGTGGATTCAAATCCTCACCATCCCAGACCACTTGTTCTCTGCCAGAAAGAGGCGGACAAATACTTTAAGTCGCTGAAAACGTCGGAAAATCCAGCTTTCTGCATGTGACACGACGAGGCAACTTTTTCAGTGGTATTAGCTCTTTTATAGGCAGAACGTCTTAGAAATGGGAAGAAAAGCATTTAAGGAACTTTTGTTAGGGTATTATTGGTGTTAATCTTTTTATTAAAACAGTACTCAGACAGACAAATTTAAGCCTAATAATTTATGATTATTGGTGTAATTAGACCTTATTTATAGTATATTTGTAAATATTGTCAATATTTTCTGACCTGTAGGAATCTTATTTTAGATGTCTAATATATGGCTTTTAATCGCCCAAATAGAAAAGTGCTTATATAAATAATTATAAAAAACAATTAAACTTATTGTAATGAATATACGTGAAAACAAGTGCGGGAGGTAAAGTTTCGGCCTACCACACGAATGTGTGTATTTTACAATGTTTCGCTATATTTATCCCCTACAATAACTTCGGTCTTCTTCCATATAGAGAAATGAAATTAAGTATGTAAATTCGTCTCTGGGAAAAAAATTGAGAAAGTTGTGTCAAATGATCTCAAGAATATTCGATTTTGATCGCCAATTTTACTACTGACTAAGTGACTTATTAAAATCGTGGGGCACCTTCCCGAGTAAGTAGAAACTTGGGTATGTAAGTAGGTTTTAGGACAGATAAAATTCTGAAAACTTCACATTTGTATTACAAAAAAGCCGTAAAACAGGATGTAATATCGCATTTTTAGAGGATACCTTAGAATTTTGCAAGAGATTTAAATTTTCAATAAAACTAAAATCGTGGACTTCCAATGTCTTTATTTGTTGATTGATACAGAACGTTTTGGTTAGCGATGTATATCCAACTGTCGTTTTTAAGTGATAACTAAAAACTATTACTAAAAGCTACGACTTATTGACTATCCGTTGTTCACCGAAGCTAGACTGACTTTTCACAGTTCAGCAGGAAGCCAGAGATTCGGAATGTCACACTAGGATTGATAAATTAATTTTGCTTGTATGCAATTATTGTGACCTCTTTAATTTTTTTCTTCCAGTGATTTTCCTATAAATGATTTAGCTTCCGACCATTGCGGTGTTGTTTTCGCATGTTTAACAATCCCTAATTTTGACGTTTTACCTCGAACCGCAGGCTTTTTGTGTTCTTTAACTCCAATTTTGAGTGGCCTTTATGTTTTCCCGACGTATACCTCACCACCCATGGTACGTTAGTACTTAGGCATCAGTCTTCGTGGACTGTCCCAAGATAAAAAAAAATACACAGGAACTTTGGTAGATACAGTCATTATTATAAGACATTGTTGTCCTCTCTCGTCTTAGTAAGAATTCTTTTACGTTAAAAAAAAAGAAATAAAATTGGCACATTTACCTCTTAGACTTCAAAACAGGCGCGATTTAAAGAACATTAACATAAGCAATTTTTGTACTTCCCAGTCAGTCTAACACACTCACAGAGTTTGGTGTACTGAGAAAACAACAGGCATGAGATCTTTCTCCCAATTTTTTTCATTCATTAAGGTCATCTTCTTATTCAAAAAGCTCGGTCTGTAGTACTGAGATCCAAAATTAGACCAAGTTCTGTCCACAATTTTGTCTCAATCTTTTTCGACTTTGGCAAATTTTTTACTTACTGTCTGTAATAATAAAAACCACTATCTGTATTAATGAAAAAAGACGTTACCACAGACAAATCAGTATAAAAGCTTGCCAAGTCAAAAAAAAATTAAACAAAATTGTGAACAGAACTTGGTCTAATATTGAAATCAGTACTTTAGAAAGTCGAGAATATTGAAAAGGGCTTGGCCCTTCTTTGGATAAGTGCTTTTAATGAGATAAAATTTATTTAGGAGTTTTTAATCTAACTGTGATCCAAAAACCAAAAAAATTATATCGGCGTTTACTCTATTAAGAAGCAATATGAAATACAAAGCCAATATTTTTGGAAATTATTTTTTTTAAGATACCTGTCAGACAAAACCGCTTTGGTCAATATCCCAGAATATGTACTTGTGCATGCACAGAGTCAATTGACCGTTTCACACTTGAAGATTATCTGAAAAAAAACCTTTAAAAATCATAAAACCTATACAGGTTTTGCTGACAAGTCAGTCGCCTTTTGATGATGACAATAATTAAAATTTGAATTATTGCAGTTTTGCTATAGGAACTTTGAACATTTAGAGATCTTTTTTCTACAACTTAGGAAGTGTGTATTACTTAAATTACGGATAAATTTGTTGTGACAGGTATATTTATTATTTTTAAAAATAAATGAGATATAAGTCGTTGTAGATGGTCACTTCTTTAGCTTTTACCAGGTTTTAGTACTGACACTGACTGTATTAATTTCTTCTTTACATCAACGATCTCTGTGTGCCACCATTAACCCCATTTATATTTTTGCTGAAAATAGTATCACTAAATGTAATTTTAGTTTATGGAGCCGGACTAATTTAAAAAACCGGACCACCTCAAATTAATATAAGATTAGGGCGCCCAATATCCTGTCCAGTTTATTGCCTTAAAACCCAATTATGTTCGTTGTCGCGAAAAAAAAATTGCTAATACTTATCCTTTACTTATAGCCGTCCAAGTTCTGCAAAGCAAGCAATCATTTAACCTTGCGGTTTTTAATGTTGAGAACAACTTAACTGACACAAAAACATCATATTTATAGCCGCAGCAGCTTTCTAGCCTAAAAGAATTTCTCCTTTAATCTGTATAGTATGTACGTATTGAAAATTACACCGTTTTTAAAATATTGTTTGTATGTTGGGGAAAGTGTCTCTTTAAAACTTTGGGTTTTGATTCATGAAGGCTGTTCGCCCTTTATCGGCCTTTTCTCAAAAGCTTTCCCTTCCTTGCCCACCGACGAGCTGTAGAGGATCTGTCGCTCTAAGTATTTCTAGGACTTCTGCGCCGAGGAATTAGACAGTAAGTTTCCTCCTTTGGTCGCTTCCAACAGAGCAATATGTAGTGCCACTCTTATGCATAACTTTATAATCCAACTTAAGAGGCCCTGGACTTAACACTTTCTTCGTTCCTTCATATCTAGAGTGTCTAGACTGTGAAACCTACTGCCTGCAGGAGTTTTCCCTTCCCCTTCAATCTTTAAAATTTATAAGTTAATAGTCAATTAATAAACCACTTTTTACCCCATTTAAGACACCCAGATTAATAATGGAAAAAATCCGAAAATAATATATATGGAGATATTTACGAAAATATAACAGGAAACTTTGGACATATTGGAAATATAAAAATAAAAACTGTAAAATTTAAAAAACTTAAAATTTAATGTAAGGTTATCATTGGTAATACCATAAATGGTCAGATTCGACCGGATACTCACAAGAGCGTAGCTGGAGTGATTTTGAGAAACGAGTTAAATTTTCGAAGTATTCAAAACCAGGAAAAAATATCTGGCTCAAAATCTAATTACGAATGGTATTTGGTAAGACAATTGCGCAAATGAAGCAAAGTTAAAAGCAAAATAATAATTAATCAAAAATATTAAATACAGTCGCTACTGAAGTAACAATGAACGAGACGATTGATAGAACCGTAAACCCACCGATTTTCTTAGCAAGTAACTTTTTCCCTCTTATCCGATAGCAAATTTCGATTTGTGACATTTTAAATGGGATAATTTATGCATGAGAGAAAATTTCATTCAAAAGATAAAACGCAAAATACATCAATATAAATAAAAACTTAAGTATTAAAAATACAAACACAACAATTTCTAAAAAAGTAATTACAGACGACCACGAGACACAAGTTGTGCAGCTTGATCAAGAGGCAAATCTTCATCAATATTATCCACACCTTGAATATTGTATTCAGCATCAATACTGTCTTCATGGACGTGCAATTAAACTTCTTCTATAGCAAGCAAGAGCCAATAAGCAATAATCGGTGAGTCCCCGAAATCGAAAATTTTTAATTTTAAAAAAATTAAGGGCCCTTTTAAATTTTTTTCCCCAAAAATTTGTTTTCCCTTGCCTTTTTTTGGGGTTTTTTTTTAAAAAAATTTTTTTTTTTTTTTTTAAAAAAAAAATTTTTACCCCAAAAACCCCCCTTTTTTTTAAAAAACCCAAAATTAATAAAAAAATTTAAAAAAAATTTAAAAAAACAAAAATTTTAAAAAAATTTTTTAAAAAAAGGAAAAAAAAAAAAATTTTTTTTTTAAAAAATTAAAAATTTTTTAAAAAAAAATTGGTAAAAAATTTTTTGGGGCCCAAAATTTTGGGGGTTTTTTAAAAATTTTTTCCCAAGGAAAAAAAAAAAAAAATTTTTTAAAAATTTAATTAAAAAAAAAAAAGGAAAAAAAAAAATTTAAAAAAAATAAAAAATTAAAAAAAAAGTCCAAAAGGAACTTTAAAAACCCCTTAAAATTTTTCCCCTTTTTTTTTTTTTTTTTTTCCCCTTTTTAAAATTTTTTAAAGGGTTTTTTGGGGGAAAAAATTTTTTAAAAAAAAAAAAAAAAACCAAAAAAAAAAAAAATAAAAAAAAAAAAAAAACCCAAAAATTTAAAAAACCCCACAAGGGGGTTTTCCCCCCCTTTTTTTTTTCCCCCTTTTTTTTTCAAAAACCCCTTTTCCGGGGAATTAAATTTTTTTTGGGGAAAAAAAAAAAAGGGCCCCCCCAAAAACCCTTTTTAATTTTTAAAAACGTTTTTTTCAAAATTTTTTTTTTTTTTAAAAAAAAAAAAAAAGGGGGGGGGGTTTTTTTTTAAATTTTTAAAATTTTTTTTTTCCCAAAACCTTTTAAAATTTTTTGGGTTTTTTGGGGGGAAAATTAAAAAAAAAAATTTTAAAATTTTCCGTTTAAAAAAAAAATTTTTTTTTTTAAAATTTTAAAAAAATTTTTTTAAATTTAAAAAAAAAAAATTTTTTTTTTTTCCCAAAAAAAAAAAAAAAAAAAAATTTTAAAAAATTTAAAAAATTTAAAAAAATTTTTTTGGGTTTTTTTTAAAAAAAAAATTTTAAAATTTTTTTTAAAAAAAAATTTTTTTTTTTAAATTTTAAAAATTTTTTAAAATTTTTTTTGGGGTTTTTTTTCCCTTTTTTTTTAAAAAATTTTTTTTTAAAAATTTTTTTTTTTTTTTTTTTTTTTAAAAAAAAAAATTTTTAAAAAAATTTTTTTTTAAAAAAAAAAAAAGGGGGTTTTAAAAAAAATTTTTTTAAAAGGGTTCCTAAAGGGGAATTTTGGGAAAATTTTTTTTGGGGGGAAAAAAATTTTTTTGGGGGGAAAAAATTTTTAATTTTTTAAAATTTTTAAATTTTAAATTTTTATAAAAATTTAATTTTTTTTAAAAAAATTTAAAATTTTTTTTTTAGGGGAAAAAATTTTTAAAAAAAAATTTTTTTTTTAAAAAAAAAAAAAAAAAAATTTTTTTTAAAAAAACCCCCCTTTTTTAAAAAAAATTTTTTTTTAAAATTTTAAAATTGAAAATTTAAAAAATTTTTTTTTAAAAAATTTAAGGGGGTTTTTTTTTTTGGGGGGGGAAAATTTTAAATTTTTTTTAAAAAAAAAAGGGGGGCCCCCCCCTTTTTTTTTTTTTTTCCCCTTTTTAAAAAAATTTTTTTTTAAAATTTTTTAAAAAAAAAAAAAAAATTTTTTTTTTTTTTAAAAAAAATTTTTTTAAGGGGAAAAAAAATTTTTTTTGGAAAAAAATTTTTTTTTTTGGAAATTAAAAAGGGAAAAAAAAAAATTTTTTAAAACCCTTTTTTTAAAAAAAACAAAAAATTTTTTTTTTTTTTAAAAAATTTAAAAATTTTTAAAAAACCAAAAAAAAACCCCCTTTTTTCCCCCTTTTTTTTTTTTTGTTAAAAATTTTTTCCCAAAAAAAATTTAAAAAAAAATTTTTAAAATTTTCCCCTTTTTTTAAAAAAAAAATTTTTTAAAAAAAAATTTTTTTTAAAATTTTTAAAATTTAAAAAAAAATTTTTTAAATTTAAATTTTTTTTTAAAGGTTTTTTAAAAAAAATAAATTTTTTTTTTTTTAAAAAAAAAGGGAAAAAATTTTTTTTTTTATTCCAAAAAAATTTTTTTTTTTAAAAAATTTTTTTTAAAAAAAAAATTTTAAAAAAAAAATTTTTCCCCCCCTTTTCCCTTTTTTTTTTTAAAAAAAAAAATTTTAAAAATAAAATTTTTTTTAAAAAAAAAATTTTTTTTAAAATTTAAAAAACCCAAAACCAAAAAATTTTTTTTTTTTAAAAAAAAAAATTTTTTTTTTTTTCCCCTTTTTTTTAAAAAAAAAAATTTTAAAATTTTTTATTTTAAAATTTTTTTTTTTTTTTTAAAAAAATTTAAAAAATTTTAAAATTTTTTTTTTTTTTTTTTAAAATTTTTCCCCCCCCCCCCAAAAAATTTTTAAATTTTTTTTTAAAAATTTTTTAAATTAAAAAAAAAAAAAAAGGGGGGGGTTTTTTAAAAGGGTTTTTTTAAAAACAAAAAAAAAAAATTTTAAAAAATTTTTTTAAAAAAAAAAAAAAATTTTTTAAAAAAAAATTTAAAAAAAAAAAAAAAAAAAAAAAAAAAAATTTTGGTTTTTTTTTAAAAAATTTTTTTTTAAAAATTTTTTTTTGTTTTTTTTTTTTTTAAATTAAATTTTTTTAAATTTTTTTTTTTTTGTTTTTTTTAAAAATTTTTTTTAAAAAGGTTTTTTTTAAAATTTTTTTTAAAAAATTGAAAAATTTAAAAAAAAAAACCCCCCCCCCTTTTTTAAAATTTTCCCCCTTTTTTTTTTTTTTTTGGAAAAAGGGAAAATTTCCCTTTTTTGGGGGGGGTTTTTTTTTTGTTTTTTTTTTTTTAAAAAAATTTTTTTTTTTTTTTTTTCTTTTTTAAAAAAATTTTTAAAAATTTTAAAAAATTTTTTTTTTTTTCTTTTAAAAAAAAATTTTTGGGGGGGTTTTAAAAATTTTAAAAAAAAAAAAAAATTTTTTTTTTTTTAAAAAATTTTTTTTTTTTTTAAAAAAAAAAAAATTTTTTTAAAAATTTTTGGTTCCAAAAAAAAAAAAAGGGAAAATTTTAAAAAGTTTTTTTTTTTTTTTTTAAAACCTTTTTAAAAAATAAAATTTTTCCCCCTTAAAAAAAAAAAAAAAAAAATTTTTTTTTTTTAAAAATTTTTTGGGGGTTTTTAAAAAAAAAATTTTTTTTTTTTTAAAAAAATTTTTTGGTTTTTAAAGGAAAAAAAAAAAAAAAAAAAAAAATTTGGGGGGAAATTTTTTTTTTCCCAAAAAAAATTTTTTTTTTGTTTTTTTAAATTTTTTTTAAAAAAAAAATTTAAAGGTTAAAAAAAAAAAAAAAAATTTTAAAGGGAAAATTTTTTTTTTAAAAAAACCCCAAAAAAGGAAAAAAAAAAAAACCCTTAATTAAAAAAAAAGGTTTTTAAATTTTTTTTTCCCCCCCTTTTTTTTTAAAAAATTTTTTTAAAACCCTTTTAAAAAAATTTTAAAAAAAAAAAAAAAAAAATTTTTTTGTTTTAAATTTTTTTTGGGGGGTTTTTTGGTTTGGGGGGTTTTTTTTTTTAAAAAAAAAAAATTTGGGTTTTTTTTTAAAAAAAAAAATTTTTTTTTAAAAAAGGGGGGAAAAAAAATTTTGTTTTCTTTTTTTTAAAAAATTTTTAAAATTTTAAAAACCTTTTGGAAACCGGGGGAAAAACCTTTTCAAAAACCCCCTTTTGTTTTTTTTTTTTTAACCTTTTTTTGTTTTTTTTTTTTTTTAAATTTTTTTTTTAAAAAATTTTTTCCCGGGGAACCCCTTTTTTTAAAAAAATTTTTTTTTTTTAAAATTTTTTTTTTTTTTTAAAAAAAACCCCCTTAAAAAAAAAGGGTTAAAAAAAAAAATAAAAAAAATTTTTGGAAAAAAAATTATTTAAAAAAAAAAAAACCCCCTTTTTTAAAAAAAAACCCGGGGGAAAAAAAAAAAAAAAATTTTTTTTTTAAACTTTTTTTTTTAAAAAAAAAATTTGGTTTTTAGTTTTTAAAAAGGTTTTTTTCCCGGGGGGCCCCCCAAAAAAAAAATTTTTAAAATTTTTTTTTTTTTTTTTTTAAAAAATTTGGAAAAAAATTTTTAAATCCCTTTTGGGGTTTTTTTTTTTAAAAAAAATTCCCCCAAAAAAGGGAAAAAAAAAATTTTTTTTTTTTTAAAATTTTGGGAAAATTTTTTTTGGGGTTTTTTTTTTTCCCCCAAAAAAAAGGGAAAAAATTTTTTTTTTTTTCCCTTTTTAATTTTTTTGAAATTTTTTTTTTTTTTTAAAAAAAATTTTTTTTTTTTTAAAAATTTTTTTAAAACCCCCCCCAAAAAAATTTTTTTTCCTTAAAAAAAAAAAAAAAAAAAAAAATTTTTTAAAAAAAGGGGGGTTTTTTTTAAAAAAAAATTAAAAAAAAAATAAAAAAAAAAAAAAATTTTTTTTTAAAAAAA
>JAHBCN010001718.1:0-40000 GCA_019359885.1 Listronotus oregonensis | reverse complement strand
AACCGGGGAAAAATTTAAATTTTTTTTAAAAAAAAGGGTTTTTTAATTTTTTTTAAACCTTTTTTTTTTTAAAATTTTAAAAAGCCTTTTTTTTTTAAAAAAAAAAAAAAAAAGGAAAAAAAAAAAATAAATAAAAACCAAAAAAATTTTTAAAAAAAAACCCCAAAAGGGAAAAAAAAAAAAAAAAAATTTTTTTTTTTTTAAAATTTTTAAATTGGGTTTTTTTTTTTTCCCCAAATTTTTAAAAAATTTTTTTAAAAAGGGTTTTTTTTAAAAAAAAAAAAGGTTTTTAAAAAAAATTTTTTTTTTTTTAAAAAAAGGGTTTTTTTAAAAAAGGGAAAAAAAAATTTTTTTTTTTTAAAAAATTTTTTAAAAAAAAATTTTTTTGGGAGGAATTAAAAAATTTTTAAAAAAAAGGGGGGAAAAATTTTTTTAATAAAAAGGAAAAAAATTTTTTTTTTTTTTTTTTAAAAATTTTTAAAAAAATTTTTTTTGGGGAAAAAAAAAAATTTCCCAAAAAAAAAAAAAAAATTTTTTTTAAAAAATTTTTAAAAAAAAAAAAAAAATTTTTTTTAAAATTTTTTTTAAAAAAAAGAATTTTAAAAAAACTTTTTTTAAAAAAAAAATTTAAAAAAAGGGGGGGTTTTTTTTTTTTTTGGGGGGTTTTTTTTTTTTTTTTTTGGTTAAAAAAATTTTTTTTTCCCCCTTTTTTTTTTTTTTTTGGGGTTAAAAAAGGGTTTCCTTTTTTTTTGGGGAAAAATTTTTAAAAAAATTTTTTTTAAAAAAAAATTTTAAAATTTTAAAAATTTAAAAAAAAATTTTTTAAAAAAAAATTTTAAAAAAAAATTTTTTTTTTATTTTAAAAAAAAAAAATTTTTTTTTTTTTAAGGGTTTTTTTTTTTTGGGGGGGGAAAATTTTTTTTCTTTAATTGGAAAAAAATTTTTTAAAAAAAATTTTTTTTTTAAAAAAAAATTTTTTTTAAAAAAAAAAATTTTTTAAAAAATTAAAATTTTAAAACAATTTTAAAAAAAAAAAAAAAAAAATTTGGGTTTTTTAAAAAAAAAAAATTTTTTAAAACAAAGGGGGAAAAAAAATTATTAAAACCCCCCTTTTTTCCCCAAAAAAAATAAAAAAAAATTTTTTTTTTTTTTGGAAAAGGCCATAAAACCGGGTTTTAAAAAAAAAATTTTTTAAAAAAAAAGGGGTTTTTTCAAAAAATTTTTTTTAAAAAAAACCCCCCCCCCCTTTTTTTTTTTTTTTTCCAAAAAATTTTCCAAAAAAAAAAAATTTGGCCCTTTTTTTTGGAAAAAAAATTTTTTTAAAAAAAACAAGGGGGAAAGGTTTTAAAGGGAAAATTTTTTTTTCCTAAAAAAAAAAAATTTTTTTTTTTTTTAAAAAAACCTTTGGGTTAAAATTTTTTTTTAAAAACCCCCAAAATTTTTTTTTTTAAAACCTTTAAAAAAACCCCCAAAATTTTTTAAAAAATAAAATTTTTTTTTTAAAATTTTTTTCCCCCAAAAATTTCCCCCTTTTTTTTTTTTTTTTTTTTTTCCCTTTTTTTTTTTAAATTTTTTTTTCCCCCCGGGGTTTTAAAACTTTTTTTGGAAACCAAAAACCTTTTTTTTTTAAAAAAATTTTTTTTAAAATTTTTAAAATTTTTTTTTTTTTTTTTTTTTTTAAAAAATTTTTTAAAAAAATTTTTTTTTTTAAAAAATTTTTTTTTGGAATTTTCCCAAAAAATTTTTTTTTTTTTTTTTTCCCTTTAAAATTTTTTTTTTTTAAAAAAAAAAAGGGGGGGGTTTTTTTTTTGGGGTTTAAAACCCTTTTTTCTTTTTTTTTTTCCCCTTTTTTTTTTTAAACCCCTTTTTTTTTTTTTTTTTTTTTTGGGGAAAATTAAAGGGAAAAAAAATTTTTAAAAAATTTTTTTTCCCCCCCCTTCCCCAACCTTTTTTTTTTTTTTTCCCCCCAAAAAAATCTTTTCCCAATTTAAATTTTTTTAAAATTTTTTTTTTTTTTTTAAAAAAATTAAAAAAATTTGAAATTTTTTCCCCTTTTTTTAAAAAAGGGGGGGGAAAACTTTTTTTGGGGGGAAAAAATTCCCCAAATTTTGGTTTTTTAAAAAAAAAAAAAATTTTTTTTTTTAAAAAATTTTTTTTTGGAATTTTAAAAAAATTTTAATTTTTTTTAAAAGGGGTTTTTAAAAAAATTTTAAAAGGAGGTTTTTTTTCCCCAAAAAATTTTTTTTTTTAAAAAAAAAAAATTTTTTTTCCCCAAAAAAAAAAAAAATTTTTTTTAAAAAAAAAAAAATTTTTTTTTTTTAAAAAAAATTTTTTTTTTTTTTTGGGTTTTAAAAAAAAAAAAAATTTTTTAAAAAAATTTTAAAAATTTTTTAAAAAAAAAAAAAACCCCCCTTTTTAAAAATTTTTTATGGGAAAAAACCCCCCCTTTTAAAAAAATTTTTTTTTAAGAAATGGTGTAAAATATTTTACACTTTTTTGTAAATAAACCGTTTGTTATCTTAGTGCAATTTAGGACTAGATGTTTGGTATGAGTTCTGGTGTAAATTAGTTTTCACTTAATTACTCTCGAAGTTATAGAGTTAGATGCATTTTAACTAAAATACTTAAATTTGCTTGTTTATCAACATAACCATAAACCCATTTTTTAATTTCTGTATTCGTAATACTCTTACAAGTATTTCGTTAAAAAAAGGAAGACGTTAAGTGTGAGGTTTGTTTAAAAGCTTTTTTGTCTATTTTATCTATTACAGAAAAGAGACTTTTAAGAATTAAGAAATTAGCTGTACTAGGAAAGAGTCCAAAAGACATGAGGGGTAGAAATATTAGCGGAAATGTGTTTCCTGAAGAAGCCAGATTGTGTATGAGGGAACACATTGAATCCTTTCCTAAAAAAGAGAGCCATTACTCTGGTCGAGAAATGTATTATTTTTGACAGTAACCTTAATATAGAAAAAATGCACACTCTTTTTAAAATTCGATAACCCACATATCAACATATATCTTATGCATCATACTACAAGTTTTTTGTGGAAAATTTTAAGCTCCCTTTGGAAGGCCACAAGTCGATGTGTGTAGTACTTGTAAAACGTACAAAATTAAAATAAAAGACGCCAATTTGAACGAAACAGCAACAAGAGTGGCTGTTGCTGAATACATGATACATAAAACAAGAACCAAACATTTTTATTTGAAACTGAGAAGTGCATCAGAATTAAAAAATGACGAGACCCATGTTCTTTCATTGTGCTTCGATTTTATGCACAATATTCAACTTCCGGTTACACCAGTTGGAGAAGTTTTTTTACTTAACTACTAACGTTTTTTGTTTTCATGATATAAACAAAAATAAAGCTACTTTATATATCTACCATGAAGGTATAGCCAAAAAGACACCCAATGAAGTTTGCTCGTTTTTACTAGATTACATTTCCAACAATTCTGCAACAATAATTGCTGGGGATAAAATAAAAACCACGCTTTAATAAGAATGATTCTTGCACTGACTGACACTAATAGATTTTCCAAAATAGTACAATATTTTCCAATAAGGGGGCATGTATAAATTTGAGGTGATGGAGGTTAATACAGCTGAAATAACAGATTTTAAGTCATGGTGGCCGAGATACTACAAGAAGAATGTAGTGTCAATAGGAACTTGAGATCAACAAAGAACCAAAAACAAATCACTTTACCATTAGCATGTTTCATTATTTTGTGTATGACTCTAAGC
Organism: Listronotus oregonensis; assembly: GCA_019359885.1. Lineage (NCBI taxonomy): Eukaryota > Metazoa > Arthropoda > Insecta > Coleoptera > Curculionidae > Listronotus > Listronotus oregonensis. Next base: position 36,249 of record JAHBCN010001718.1, on the reverse strand, counting down.
ATCCTGGATATGTAAAGGTTTCGAAGTTCATAAAAGGTATGGAAAAACATACTTTTAACCTTAAACAAAGTAAAAATAATATCGTGAATTTGCCAAAAACACCATGTTATCCAGTGGGGAAAGTGCCAATTAAAAAAGTGTGTAGAATTTGTCGAGAAGCCTTACAAAGAGTTTTATAACGAAATCATTTTGACTTGGCCCACTACCTCCACACAAAATGATGACGAATAACAAGAATAAACTTTCTCCATTTAATATGTTTATGTAAAATTAAAATTTAAAAGTGTTTGTAGAAATTAAAAAAAAAGTTTTGAAATATATTATTTGCATTTTTTATGCAGAAAGAGCTTAAAGGTATGTTTCCTTCCAGGCGGCCGCCGCATGCGGCTAACGCACTACGTTAGTCGCAAGGCACTCCTACTCATGATTTTAAATGTGCCTGGTTTGTTCCGAGCGGCCGTCGTATGCGTCCGCTGTCAACGACTGCGATTGATGCGACTGGACTGCTGAAGAAGCAGTGTAGCCGCAGTCGTGTGTGCGTCTGATATTTTGTTTGTGTTGTTTTGTGTGGAATGTCCAGTGTTTTTTTTAATTGTTGGAAATTAAAACTTTATTTTTTAAATGAGGTACTGGATTTTTTATTACGCATTTTAAGAGCTTTTAAGATCCCAAATCCAATGATATTTCGCACTTATTCGAAAAAATCAGTTTAATGTTTTCCCAAGATCCTGCCAAAATATATTGTCTGACTCTCTTTAACATATAGTTTTTTATGAAAATTGCCATTATTATAAATTTTTCGAATAAGTGCAATACATTATTGGTTTTGGAAACTTAATAGCTCTTAAAATACATAATAAAAAAAACCAGGGCCGTATTTAAAAAAAAACAGTTGATGATGGCAGCTCAAAGACGAAACGTCGGTGTATAAATCTAATAACACTATCTTGTAGAACAGAAAAAGTAGAAATGGAAATGTAAAAGTTATTTTGTTACATCCATTCAAATAAAGTCATAAAAAAGTAAAAACGAAATCGCGAATAATCGGTTTTTTCCAAAAGTATATATTGGAAATTTTTAAAGTTCTAAGCTGGCATTTTGATTAGCATTAAATTGCGCAACTTTGCCTTCATTTAACCGACCTCGTATCTCTTCAAGTTTTCTAGATCCTAATGATAAGACTTGAATTTGGGACACCCTGTACAGATTTACCTTAATAAAATGGCTAATTTTTCCTCTGGGGTTATTGGATATTCAACTCTGTTGTATGGCTCGGACTTTATATCGTCTTTTATTAAGTCAAGAATAAAACTTAACTGTGCTTTATTCAGTATAAAATATTTTCTAAATTTTACTTCATCCTGTTGCAAATGTCGATTTATTAATGTAGTATAACAACCCTCATCGCGTCTTTGCTGAAATATTGGATTTATAGGGGCATTGTAATAGTATTTCTTCATCCTCTTTTTCTTCTAACAATAAATATATTGCTAGATCATCCATCACGACTCTTACCAAAGATTATTCCCTTTACAGTAATAATTTTGCTTTCGCGAGTTTGAGCCGCGGTCCTAAGAAACCACCTGATTAAACGGCGGCCGCATGCGTTGGTCGCATTGCGTTAGTCGTATGCGACGGCCGCGTGGAAGGAACCACACCTTAAGTCAGGTTTTTTCTTTAATTTTTTGACACGGAAAGATTTGAAAAAAACAAAATCTAGATTTTTTTAACTTATTTGAATAAGTGCATCAGGTAGTACCTGAAAAAATGTTTAAATTAAAAATTATATAGATTTTGGAAAGTTTTTTTCTTAAAAACAAGTTTTCTGCAATTCATATGTAGTTATTTTTGGATTATTCCCGTTATTTGTATAACCAGCAATGTACTATTAGAGAATGCACCTTAAAACTGACAGCATTTGGAAATAGGCTATACCTTTGTTCAGTACCAAATAAAATGCATACTGAGCATCAAATAAAATAGCATGTTAACAAAATACAGTTTTACTTGAATTATGTTTTTGTAGTTTTCTGAATTAAATAAAAAAATATTTTGCAGATGGATACTACTTAATGAGATCTTTAGTTTGAGATATCATAAAAAAGGGTGATGTTATTTTAAATTTTAAAATTGGAGTGTGGGGGGCTTGGAAGGTAAGTAACCACCTAACTGTATTATAGTAGTTTTAGTTGTTCCTACTTGCATAAGATTTGTGTTTAGTTACAATTTCTAACCATTTTTTTTTTTGAGATATTTGCATACTCAGTACTGGGGTTTAATTTCCTTTATATCTAATATTCCATAAAGTTTGGAATACTCCTTTTCTTTGATTAATAATTTATTTTAGTTTCCTTATTTAAAAAGTTTTTTATAAAAAATTCTACTGTATCCTAGTAAATATGTATATTTTTTTCTAAGCTCATATATTATTATTCTATTTTTATTATTAGCCTTTCAGTGTACAATATCGCGTGTCCAGCAACGTTAAATAATTAAATTTTGTTATTTATTATTCCATTACACTGTATTCTCTTTCCTCTAGATTGTAATTGACTTGGCTATTTAAAGCTTTTTATGTATATCGATACAGTATAAAATAATACACCTAGTACCATAACTATTACTGACGACAGCCTACAATAGAATGTATTATTTAAACATCGTTTATTATTCTTTCTTGTTTGATATTTTTAGAAAAATAAATTTATTTTCATTTACCTTTTGATTTATGTATTATAGTTTTAAAATTTTTAATACGGCAACAGCAAAATACCGTATTATTTTTCGGCGATCGTTTATTGCCATTTAACCAAAAAGGGCAATAATAAGGGGTTACACCTCCCTGAAATTTTCAAAAAATCGTTTTTTTTTTGGCTAAGTAAATTGCTTATACTTTTAGGATTTTTTTAAGCGTTTAAAGATTTCAAAATTCGAACTATTTCTGAATTTATAGCAATTAGAAGTAAGCGCGTCAGGTCGCCGTCAGCTACGTAGTACCTGATGAAAAACGAGCTGGGTTTTTGGGAACTTTTCTCAGCAATATATTTTAATTAATTTTAATTACAATATGCTAGGACAACTCAATTAACATAACAACTTCTAAGCTTTTAGTAGATCTAGTGTCTAATGGCATTTGAGAGATCACTGATCGGAAAATGCTATCCCCAACACTTCCCCACTACCCAGGGTCTCCACCAGCCCTAACCCTCACCCGGTTGTCGCCCATTCTCGAAGCCTGTATGTACTTTTATTTATATATTTTAAATTTAAGATTGTGAGTACTAATGTAGTCTTAGAAGTATTGTAAATATGTACGTAATTAACAAAGCTATTTGTTAGTAAGTAAGGTAGCCGTTAACGTCAAACTTTGTTCTTTTGGGTTTTTCTCGGAATTATTTTTGTCAAAATGGTGAACATGATATCTTAAAATTTAATGAAACGATTTGGCTGAAATTTGCACCACTTATTCTTAACAATAATATTTACAATGTGACGTAGAATTTTTTTGATTGGATTCCTCATTCAAAAGTTATAAATTTTTAAACTCAAAATTTTGATGAAAATTCATCTTTTTTTCGAACAGCTCTCATTTCACCAAAAAAACTTTTTTAACTTATTTCCTACGTCACATTTTAGCTATTACCTGTTTAAATAAGTATAGGGTCCTACTGAGCGACTTAAATCTTCAGCATTTTAAGATCATTTGACATCTAATATCCGAGTTAGTAACAATATTTTTTTGACGATCGTTTTGGTATGAAAATTTTTATTTTTCCCGTTGTTCTTCTGTTCTTGTGGGTCAACCCCTCGTTTCATCTTCAACAGACACTTTCGGATTGTCATACCAGATAGGAAGGACTGGAAAGAAAGGCCTTCAATCAAAGCCGATCATACCTGCTATACAGATGGCTCCAAGACCAACAAGGGAGTAGAAGCTGACATCTATGGAAACAAGCCTAGAAAAAGGTAACCTTAAGTCTTTGTCAGCACGCCATGGTTTTCCAAGCGGAAATCGCAGCAATAATGCATTATGCCGTGCTGATTAAAGAAAAAAAGAGTAAAGGAAAAAACATCGTCATTTACTCAGACAGCCAAGCGTCCCTGAAGGCCATCAGTTCTCAAAAAGTTAATTCCAAACTAGTGGGGGACTGTATACAGGCCCTGGATAAAGTCGGCTTGGCAAACAAACTAACGGTAGCCTAGGTACCAGGCCACGAGGGCCACCCAGGTAACGAAGAGGCCGACGACCTAGCCAAAAGAGGATCAGCCATGGAAATGATAGGCCCTGAGCCATTCTGTGGAATCTCGGTAGGCCTCCTTAAAGCATCTATTAAGAGCTGGAGAGTTTCAAAGCTGGTGCTTACAAACACCAAGACAACGACAGGCAAAGCAGTTCATTAAGGCCAAGTTTACCTCGGACCTACTGAGCCACAGTCGTAAAGTCGTAAAGATAACGGTAGGTCAACTAACATTGCAAACTCAACAAGCACCTGAAAAGAATAGACTGGTGGAGGATAGCCTGTGTAGGTTCTTCCAGGAGGCTGAAGAAACAGCCGTACATGTGTGGTGCCACTGTGAAGCACTATGTAGGCTTAGGTTTACTAGGCTTGGTGAGGAAAATCCAAAACCGGCAAGATATATGGAGTGGCTAGTGTCAAGACTCTGGAGTCTAGTTAAGAAGACGGGCCTGGACAAGGTACTCTAAAGAACGATAGGAGAAACCACAATAAATCTGGCAAGGTTGCAGTGGTGGAGGTCATTTTTTGCCATCTCCGCTCAAATAATCTAATCTAATCTAATAAAAAATCACCGATCACGCTCAGCTGATATCGTGATACTGACGTTTTGTTAAGTTGACATTTTTAAAATCTATTTTATGCAAACGCGTAGAAGGGCCACATCAATTTTTATTTTCAGTACAAATTCCAACTAAGATTTGGGAATTCCGACTTAAATCTTAAAATTCCGATTAATATCTCGAAATTCCGACATCTATCTCAGAATTCCGACTTAGATCTCGGTATTCTCGGAATTCCGACTATTATCTCGGAATTCCGACTATGTTCTCGGAATTTTGACTTGGGGATCTTAGTCGGAATTCCGACTTATATCTCGGAATTTCAACTTCTATCTCAAAATCCCGACTTAGATCTCAGAATTTTAACTTATATCTTCAAATTTCGACTTAAAGATCTAAGCCGGAATTTGTACCGAAAATAAAAATAAAAATTAATGTGGCCCTTCTATGCCTTCGTAATTTATTGAGCATTAACTGAGAATTAAAATTGTAACAAAATTTTGAAAAACCTATACAACTTATCGGAAAATATTTGTCGCTTTTATCCATTTAAGTTTTAATTTCTTACAGCCTGTTAGATGTATATATGGAGTCTTGGGACCAAGTTAATAAAGGCAAAACTTATTTACTTCTTTTCAATGATATATAGAAAAACTTAAAAACTTCTTTTAACCACAACTTATAAAGGACTTTTAGGGAATTAGTCATATCGAGATGATTTATGATATTACTAATAAAAAAAGTTACGATGACCCAAATTTTAATACGAGAAATTATAGATCTTTTGTAATGTTGTCCAAAGTATAGAAACATATTTTATAACTTAAGTTGCTCCTTTACAAAAGTTTGAGAAAAGTTGCTTTACCCTTTTTATTATACATACGTTAATTTTTTATGGAGCACTTTTACTTTTTAATTTTTAAAGATTCTTTTTTGGGTCTTGTATACTATTAGGGGCGCTATTGACAGTTACTGTGAGTGTATAAACCAAATAAGCAAGGTAAACGGCTGTATCTTAGGACCTGCTCATCTGAGAACAATTAATTTTTTTAGTTATTATTATAGATGTGGCCATAAAAAACTTTGAAAATTATTTTCGAGTTTCTAGGATGGCCGCCTGGGGGCGTATTTGGTATAATAGTTCATAAAAGCTTAATTTTTCCTATAAAGTGGGTGTGAAAATATTGTCATGGCAATCTACTAAAATTTTTTAATTACAAACCTTACATCAATTTTTTTGTAAAAATAAAATGGTGGGGGAAGGTTTAGCCCGAAAAAAAAATTCTTGTAGTGTTAGTTTGGCTTGGCCGATTTTACTGAAACAACTTTTAATTAAAAGAGCATTTTTAGAAGTTTTTTTTATAAAAATAAATCAACAATTTATTTTTCCATTGTTCTGCGAAAGGGCGTTGATTTATAAGTTACCCTATTTCTTTAAATATCTCTAAAAAGTTAAATAAAATCATACATTTTTACTAACGATAATAAGTAGAGCACTAAAAACTAAAGAAATAGTGAAAACCGCAAAACGATATCTCTATTTATAACAAAGTTAGTGCAAAGTTGAATTTTCCTTGGGTTTGCAGGTTTGCGCATTCGCCAAAAAGGTTTAAAATAAAATTTAAAATATATATTGTAATTATTACATAGTGACACTTTTTTAAATTATTCAAAAATCTGTATTTATATTATTGCAAATAACGCCAAATTATTAAAAAGCGGCTATTTTTTCAGTAAAATATCATTAGTTTAATCGCGCGTCGCATCCTCGAAGCCATGCCGATGCGATGGTTGCAATCAAAATGCAAACCCAATTGGATCCATTACGAGTACGCGAAAGTATATAGGAGTTGCCAAATTCCCTAAGGCATTTGAGGCATTGGATTATGTCATGCGGTTTGCGGTCCAAGTGCAAACCTTTGTTTATCTCGCGGGCTCATTTAGGATTTATTGAAGTATAATTTGTTATTTTGCTTATCGCACAGTGCTTAATTGCATTTTTTAGAAATCTTTGTGTGTTTAAAATGAATTCGGTGCAAAGTTTAATTGCAGAGCCGTTTGGTGGCCAATTCCTCATTTAAAAACAGAATAATCTGTGTTTAGTAAAAAAAGGAGTTTTACCGGAACATTTAATGCTGAGCTCTATAAAAAATACATACATACGTGTCTGTGTACCACACAGCCATGTTTTTGTTTGTCTATTTATTTTCATTAGTTTATTAATTTTTTTAAAGAACCATTAAGATTGCAACCCCTTACTTTTTAACCCACGAGCCGTCACTGACAAAGTTATTAACAAAAATGTTTAAAATTTTCTTAAGGCACCGCAAGCGCGTCCTCACGCACATTTTTCGTCGCATAAACGAGTTATCATAATCAAATAGGCCATGAACGTATTAAAAATCAGATTTGAATTTTTACTTATGGGGACGATCTTGTTTTTCAATCCATGCCTACACTCAGAGAAAATATGATCCTTAGAAGTCGCAATGCAATTCATGGCCTGCCCAGGGCGGAAGTTAAAAATGCCGTTTTTTTTTACAAGAGAAAGAGTCGAGCAATGTCCGGAACAAAATGGCGAACATTTCGAACATCTAGGGAGACACTAGATCAACATGTTAACAAAAGGTATTTTTCAAGACCACAAATTGATTCGAAAGAATTCGTTAATTTTAAAAATCATTACGGTGTTAGTGTTACGCCCCCTAGCGGATATTTTACAAACCTAAAAAAAGGTCAATTAAATGAGGGCAAAATTGGGAATTTTATTACTGATCAAAATGCCACCTTAAAATTTTAAAATTTTAAATACTTCCGAAGATCTCTAGAAACTCTATTTAAATAGATATAATAAAATATATTTTACATTCTTATTGCTATCCATTCTGTTCTTCAAAACAATGTTATTAGATTTACACACCGACGTTTTGTCTTTAAACTGCCATCATCAACTTTGTTTTTTTTAAATACGGCCCTGAATTATACAATAATGTAGAGATCGAACGCTGTTAGAATGACACCGATACGTCACGGTCTCTTATGGCAAACCCGTATAAAACTGTGACGTATCGGTATCATTCAAACAGCGTTCGATCTCTATCACACATATTCGGAAAAATCTTTTTAATGTTTTCTTACCAAAAATCTATTCTCTGTCTTTCTCTTACACATGGTTTTTTATGGAAATTGCCATAAATATGAATTTTTCGAATAAGTTTTGGTTAAGTGCGATCATTGGTTTTGGGACCTTAAAAGCTCTTAAAATACGTATTAAAAAACCCAGGGCCGTAGAAAAAAAATAGAAAGTTGTGAATGTAAAATTTATTTTATTATATCTATTTAAATAGAGTTATAAAAAAATAAAAATGAAATCGCGAATATTCGGTTTCTTCCAAAAATCTTTGGAAATACAGGGTGGCCGTCCATATTTTGACCCATTTTGATCGCGAATAACTTTTGAACAAATAAAGATATCAAGATGCGGTTTTCGCAAATATACTTATATTTCTTTAAAGTTTATTCTCGTATCTTTACCATTTTTATGTGACATTCCATTAGCTCAAAAACAAAATGGCCGATTTTCCGATATAGGACAACTTTGTTATTTTAAATGGAACACCCTGTATATGTTTCAATATTTTTAAAATTTAATCTTTCCCCTTTAAAAAAATGTAACACAAGCTATGGTTATCTTAAAAAATAACGCATTTATTGACCTCCAAAGAATTGACTGTATGTCGAATAGGAATATTATTTTAAAAGGATTTTTTGAAAAGTCGCCTGTGGAAACAAAGTTATCTCGTTTCCATAACAGCAACAAGCCTCATTGTCAGCCATTGTTAGTCATTTTTGACAAGTTATTTTAATTAGGAAGCGCAAAATGTTCTCGTTAAGCGAAAAAGGAAAATGTGTTATTATGTTTGCCGAAACCAAATCAGTAAAAGAAACCCAGCGAAGATTTAGAAACATGTTTAATAAAGCTCCACCCACAAAAAATTCAATTAGAATCTGGTACAGAAAATTCTGGAGTACAGGATCTTTAGCCCGTAAAAAGAAATTAGTAAACAATGAGAATTTGCTAAATAAAACGTTACAAATTCTGGAGATAACTCAGGAAGATCCAACATTGTCAACAAGAAAAATCTCAAGTTCAGTCCATATTCCTAAAACTACAGTACAAGAAATCATGAAAAAAGAACTTAAATTAAAGCCATACAAAATTCAAATGTTACAAGAAATAAAAGAAACTGATTTTCCACAAAGGGTGGAATTTTGCCAGAGAATTCAAAATTTAGTAAGGAACAATATACATTTTTTGGATAGACTAATAATGTCCGACGAAGCCACATTTCACCTCAATGGAAAAGTAAATAAGCATAACTGCAGGTTTTGGGCAACAGAAAATCCTCGACAATATAACGAACACGTTAGAGATTCGCCAAAAGTCACAGTCTGGTGTGGTATGTCAAAGCAAAAAATTTATGGGCCATTTTTTTTCATGAACCTACTGTAACTTCTTGGACTTACGTTGATATGCTGGAAATATTTTTTTATCCCCAATTGCAAGAAGAAAATCCATTGAATTTCGTCTATTTTCAACAAGACGGGGCTACACCACATTATGCTAACATTACCAAGGATTCACTGACCAACGTTTTTGGAAACCGGTGGATTGGAAGAGGAGGCCCTATTTCCTGGCCACCTCGTTCACCAGATTTGACTGTTCCAGATTTTTTTCTGTGGGGTAATATCCGAAACATAATAGAAAATATTCCTGAAGAATTTTTAGTCAATAGTTTTAATAAGTTTTTTTCGAATTTAAATAAGTGCGTCGAAGTCGGCGGAAGGCATTTTCAACATTTACAGTAGTTTTTTAAAAAGTAATGTAACCTTATTGTAACTATTATTTTGTGAATAACCTAAACCTTTGGCGATCCTTTTTTTTGTAACATATGAAGCAAATTTTAATTGTTAAATAATATTGTTGGTCGACATGCAGTCAATTTTTCGAAGGTCAATAAATACGTTGTTTTTTGAGACAACCATAGCTTGTGTTACATTTTTTTAAAGGGGAAAGATTAAATTTTGAAAATATAGAAACATATACAGGGTGTTCCATTTAAAATAACATAGTTGTCCTATAATGGAAAATCGGCCATTTTGTTTTTGAGCTAATGGAATGTCACAATAAAATCGTGAAGGTACGAGAATAAACTTTAAAGAAACTATAAGTGCATCTGCAAAAACCGCATCTTGATACCTTTATTTGTTCCAAAGTTATTCTCGATTAAAATGGGTCAAAATATGGCCGGCCACCATGTATTTAAAATTTTTAACTTTTTAAGATGGCATTTTGATCAGCATCAAATTGCACAACTTTGCTCCATTTAATCGACCTCGTATCGCTTCACGTTTCTGAGATCCCAATGATAAGAATCGAATTTGCGACACCCTGTGGGTGTATTGTACAATACTAACCCTTTAACACTTTGATTGAAACCAAATAAAAAAAGATTACCCTGCTTCAGCTTATGTATCTGAATGGAGACAGTTTATTTAAGTTCCAATTAATGTCCTATAAATAGCTTACTATAGAATATTATTTTAAATAAGGTTTTATGTAATCATAAAAAACCGCAAAACAAGGAATATTTATAGTCAGATTTTCCAAAATTTTCAAAGCAATTTATTTGTTTACAGTTAATAATCTGTAAGCTTATCCTTACTTAATTTTACTGAAAGGGTTAATCCAATATTGTCACGCCATATTTTCCATTATGAAGCAACGGCCCCTATCACTTGTCCACTGATCTGTAAAACGGATTTCAATAATATGTCAAAACAGGAAAATGTCATCCAGACCTTTACGAAATCGAACAGCGTAAGCCAAGTGAGGCGTTTAATATTAAAATTTTAGAAGGAAAAATAAATGTCAATTTAAAAACGTATTTTATGTAATAAAGTTATTTAGGGTGTAAAAATAAACATAACCCTTGTTCAGGATAAGTTAAATAGAATTGTTTTAATTTTTTTATCGATTTTATGGACAAAAGATATTCAAAAAGTTATTTTTTTTTTGATGAAAAAATTCAGCATATATTAAATATGGATATTTAATATTATTAAAGGTGTTATTGAGGATGTGCAAATATTTGTGAGTTAAACTTCAACACAAAATTAAGTTCATAATGGAATCGTTTAAGCTCAACATATATTTTTTTTTAATTAAAAACCAGATCAGTTTGAAAACTTGACCCCACCTCCTCCTTTTTATAATCAATAAGTTCTTTTATCTCTTCATCCACATGACGGTGTATGTGCAATGATCTGTCTTGTGCTAACTCTAGCACAAGACAGATCCTGACCTTGAATAAGGGAACCTTAGATTATTTGGCTTACTCGTCTTAGGTCTTCTATAAATTTTTTTGTTGTTTTTTGACAAAAACTGAATATAATTTCCAGTTTCCCTTCGTTGATATTATTTTTTTCTGGGGTTTTAAAGTTCATAATAAGGATTGAATAGGTTCTATAACAAACTAACACTTAAGATAGAGCAGCTGAGACCTTTGCAGTTGGCTAATCGTTCACTAATCTCATCAAAAAGCCTACCCACTTCCATTGCGTTCCCAATCATAATTTTAATCCTATAGACCTTTTCTGAACTGTATTAAACAACGGTAATTTCTCTTCATGGCTGTTCAGATCACCCCTTGGTCATCATATAACATTTTGCACATTCTCAAGTCATAGAACGCATTACACACGCTACGCACCATCTGGCACTACAAGTTATTTAACTGAGATGAACTGCCACTTATATAACCGTAGAACCCTACCTACTATTTTTTTTACATTACTAATAACAAATTAACTAGTTATCCAGACCAATCTCTCACATACCAAAAAGACCCCAAATCTTTAAATCATATACTCTGGTTTTCTAAATCTGTTTCAAAGCAAAATATTTTTTTAAATCCAAGTTTACAAAAACTTTTTATATAACCTAGTCCTGAAAGTTAAGAAGCTGGCATCAAAACAAAATACCGATACAATCAAATTTCCTCAGAGGTCGAAGATTGCAATTCTTTGCCACAAAGTTTGCTGTCAATTCTTCTACTTGATGCTCCGGTTCTTGTTTTAACAGTTACTTCTGTCCTTTATGAACTGTCCGATATAATATTTGATGTCGAGCAGATCAGCCCGTCTGCCTTTAAAACCCCAGAATCGATCAAAAAAAAAAATCTTTCATTTAAAGACTTACTATTTTCTCTCTCAGTAGGCTGCAAGGCATTAAAAAGAAAATTGTATCATTCCCAAATTTTATTAAATTTTGAAAAACCCAAACATTCGTTACAGAGTGTACGGATTCTGTCACAAGTAAACCACAAGAGATCTCCTTTTTTTCACATTACTGGGACGAGTCTCTTATCTTCCTTGGTGCATTTCATATCATTACTCTTGACATTTTTAAGGCTTTGGACCCAAAAGATAGTAATTCGAAATAAAATTGATAAAATTTTCTTATAAAATTAAAAAAAAAATAGTGTTACTAAATTTTTCTAAAATTAAAGCTCGAGCGTTACCCCTGCGCACGCCACTGGCAAAATGAGAGAAAAAAAACTTTAGCTCAAAATATTCCTCTGTACACACTTAAAACTGTCACCAAATTTCAACGTCATTCTAATTTGCGTCGTTTAGTTATTTAGGAAAAACTTATATTTTTAAAATATTTTAATACCCTGTATAAAAAAAACAAAGCTGTTTAGGACATATGTTTATATGAACTTTTTGTCCTAAAATAGGGTAAGGAATATTCTCCCGAAGTTTGGCCACATACCTTATTAACACCCTGTATATGACATATTAGTTTGTTTTGACTGGTGGTCTGATGTGATGGGTTCCTTAAAAAACTACTTTTTTATTTAGATATTTATTTTTTTTTTAATTCTTGTTAGGCACAAGCCAAAAAAATGGGACCGCTTTGGTCCTAGTCCCGGGGTATAGAGACTAAGCCTGCTTAGTTCTATTGACCTCTCTGAACTTGCAGATCGCCCGAAACAGAAGAGAAAAAAACCCACAAATAATCAAAAAATATAAATACTTTTTTACGTTTTGGTAACAAGTCTGCCACCGTTGTCAAGATAAAAAAAAATAAAATAGTTATAAAAAAGGTGTTAAAATTTTCATATAAAATTGAAGAAATTTTGAGAACCATCATTGACAGTTTTTGATTTTTTGTGATAGTTTTTGACTTTCTGTCATAAATGACAAATTAGTTTGTTTTGACTGGGGCTTTTAATATTTTCAATTAAAAAAAGCATCAAGCATAGATAACCATATATTATTTAAATTACCAGATATGATATTGATGCTACAAAATTAGCTTTATTTAATAATATATATCTCTTTCTTTAATTTAACGTTTTTTAAGCAAAGATTCTTTGCTTAATTCCTAGAAGCGTTTCAGTTAATTATGTGGTTGTTATCTTATGCGTTTTGGCAGATTTTTAATTTGTGAAATTTTGTGTTTTTAATGTATGTTCGATGTCTTTTATTGCGTTGGCCAAGGGTCTGAAAGTTTTGCTTATATAAAATTTATTACATTCCCAAGGGATCTTACAAATCACATTTTAACAACAAAGATACATTAAAAACAGAGCATTTTACCAATTAAAAATGTGTCTACACGCATTTGATAAAAACCACATAATAAACTGAAACGTTTCTAGCATTTTAGCAAAGAATACTTTTTTCAAGAAAACGAAAAACTAAAGAAAATGCATATTATTAAATAAAAATCATTAATATCTGGTAATTTATATGGTTACCCATGCTCTATGCCTAAGTAATAAAGGAAAAATTAAAATCAATTGACACACATGTCATTTATGACAAAAAGTCAAAAACTGTGACAAAAAGTTTTTAAAATTTCTTTAATTTTATATTAAAATTGTAGAAATTTTAATTGAATTATTATTTTATTTTTTATTTTAATAATAATTTATCTTAAAAATGATAAGGTTAGCAGACTTGTCACCGAAACGTAGTTACGTATTTAGATTTTTTGGGATCAATAGGACTGGACATGCTCAGTCTCTATACTCCGGGACCAGAACATATTTAGAATTTCAGATATTTGTTTTTGTAGATAGTCACTAGAGTGACCGGATCTCATATATGGGGAAAAAAATGTCGGAATTTTGTTCGTCTGGACCCTACAAAACGATTCCCCTTTCCAGATATTGAGATAGCCGAAATTTGAGCTCGATTAAACGAAGTTAACCCGTGCCGCTCGTCGCTCAAAGTTTGAAAAAATTAAAATTTTTGGCCAAAGAGCTGACATATGGAGCCATAACTCCAGAATGGTAAATATTAAAAACCGCTTAATATCTTAAAAGAAAGCTAATTTTGTTCTTCAAAATTTATATTCCATACATAATTGTTGTTATTTTAAAGTCAAACCGAGTTACAACAGCCTTTAGCCCCAAAAACGTGACCTGGTACCACTAGGAGTATACTTCGTATATTTTGTTATTAAGTGATAAATTTTGCTTTTTTTGGTATATTTTTGAGTTTTAAGTATATATATATTATATATATATATATATAATATTATATATATATATATATATATATAAATATATATATATATATATATATATATATATATAATAAATATAATATATATATATATATTAATTAATTATATTAAATAAAAAAAACAAGTAATACTTATAAGTCTAATGACATTTTTTATTTTAAAATATAAAAATCAGGTATATAATACATACAAAACAGACACAGAAAAGATACAGACGTAGTACCTACATGAGTTGATAATTTTACATAGTTATCTAATTTATTCTAGAGCTTTTGTTAAAGTAGTTTTTGAAACGTCAGGATATAATGCTCGGCATTTACTTACAACTTGCAGGACATATTGCTTTTGTTCTTCATCTTTTGTAAGAAGGTTGTTAAAGTCGGTTATTAATTTTACCCCACGCTCAGCCATATCATTAACTACTTTTAATGTTTTGACAATTTTTAATCCTTCTTGGAAGTCATTATTTTGAGGCCAGATGTTTGGATGTTGTCTTAGGAAATCTGTTTTTATATTAAATCGGTCAAAGAAGAAAGTAATTTTTCTTTGGTAAGTAAATTTACCAATCCTCCATCAACTACCTCTTTTAATTTTTCTTTACTAACTTTTGGATTTACAACCCTAGCGTGCTCTGATGGTTCATCTGTGCTACTGAGCAATTTGTTAGCCATTAACAACTTTTCATCGTCTGTAATGTTGGGATCAAAAAACGATAATCCCACCAACTCTGCATTCAAATACCACAAATGATTCGAAAATTTGGTCAGAGCTATTTCTGCAATGTTGTCACATTATTTATAGTCTAACAGACTATGCAAAATACCTAAATCTTGCTTTGGTGCAAGATAAGCTTTGGAGCACTAAACCAAGCTTGACAATAAATTTTAACTAGGAAAACAGAAATAGCACGCGCAGAACTTTCTTCTTCTTTAGACATCTTAAATTGACGACGAAAAATGAATATTTTTAAGCAGTAAATAGCCTTTGCCATCCACCTAGCGTGATGAATGGCTCCTGGAGTTCTAAAACCCACAACATTGCCGTCTAGTGATCCAACAAATACGAGAACCAACTGCAATAGCTCCTTGTAGTCATCTCTGGAGTGGCTCTCAGTTAATTTGGTCTTGAATTCAGCAGTAACATTTGCAATTACTTCTGGAGTTAGCTGCTTTTGTATTAGATTGTCACTGATACCTGTGTCGTATTTTCCTTTGTCCATCTTGGGCCACGCAGTAAGGAATCTCTTAAAAATGTCTGGATGAGGTCCAGTGGTTGATCCCATTTTTGTGTCGAATACGCCTCTTAACAAAATTTCCAAGATATGGTGACGGCAAGCTAGGTATAACAATTCTCTTCCTAACATTTTTTCCAATATGACGCATGCTCCTTTGAGTCTTCCCGTGTTGGATGCTGTCGTGTCGAAGCACATCGCCTTGACGGTGTTGGGAAGACCCCATTCATGTAGACATTCATATACGGCTACGGCTTGCTCCTCTCCAGAGTGTTTGCTGTTACAGGAACTCCCAGCGTGTTCCTTTTCGCCATATAAAATAGCAATAGCTATTCGCTCACATTGCTCATTTTTTAAAATAACCGGTAAAAGTTTACCGTCCCAATGGACAACCACGGGCACTTTTTCAGGTTTGTTTACTTTATCAAAAATTTTTTTAGTATATTGTTCTCTGAACATTTGCCTTCTATAATGTAATAAAGTTTTCGATACTTTGTACTCAAGAGGGTCAAGGTTTAGTGCTTCTAGAGTAGCTATTAAAATTTTCGTGGCATTTCTGTCGGATACTTTACATCGATCTAACAAAATCGACAGTTTCATGTTTAAAATCTCTTTAACGCCCCTTGCAAATGAAACTTTCATCCTCTTGCTCTCAGATGGTCCTGGATCTTCTACAGCTTCTTTAGGGATGTCCATTTCCTCCAAGCTCTCAAGTTCCTGGTGGATGCTGTCCTCTTCAGTGTCTTCTTTTTCTTCTTCTTCTTCGAACTCGTCTTCATCATCCGTCTTTAAGAAGCAACAAAAAGAAGAAAAAAATATAAAAACTTGTCGTTTTAGCAGAAGAGTAATAATACATAGGTACTAAATTACCTACTTCTAATTATTAATAAGTATTATTTAAAAAATATCTATAATCTATTATTTATCTATTCTTAGAATATTATTAATAAAAAAAAACTCACCAATATCAAAAGTTCTTTCTTGGATTTGTCGGTTCATTTTTGCAAGTTCCTTTTGCGCCTTGATTTCTTCAGCTCGAGACAACTTGAGATCCACTCCAGTCATGGAACCTGGGCGGCCCTTCTGCCTCTCTGCCAAGGCATCTTGTTGAGCAATATCAACGGCTCCTACTGGTACCTGGTTACGTTTTTGGGGTCAAAGGCTGTTGTAACTCGGTTTAACTTAAAATATCAACAATTATGTATAGAATATAAATTTTAAAGAACAATATTGCTATCTTTTGAATATTTAGCGTGTTTTTATTATTACCGTTCTTGATTATGGCTTATTATGTCAGCTTTTTGGCCAAAAATTGGGATTTTTTCAAACTTTGAGCGACGAGCGGCACGGGTTAACGTCGTTTAATCGAGCTCAAATTTCGGCTATCTCAATATCTAAGGGGAATCGTTTTGTGGGGTCCAGACGAACAAAATTCTGACATCGATTTTTTGCGGTCACCCTAATAGTCACACTTCTAGCTCTCACCAATTAATTCATTGGGAGGATTATCTTAAATTAATATTACCTCTTCGATATTGATATTAAAAGGTAATGTCAAATTTCGTAGCATCACTAAATATTATGCCCCTTTTATACCAAAAACCAAATTTAATCGAATCCAATCAAAGACATTAAATAAGCCGCATATAATTAATTTACAAAAACCCCCAAATTAATCATACTCTTTGTAACCAAACCCAATACGAACACAAAAGCGTATCCATTTTGCACGCAAACAGGCTTATATCAAAAGCAAGAATAAGGTCTGAAAGCCGACTAAGTATTAATTAAATTATTAAATTGATTAAGTATTCAAGAACATTCTACGGGTTTCACATTGTTAAGATGGTCGATTTATATCAAACACCTTACGAGGTATATTCAAAAATGATGTAGTGTTAAAAATTATCAGTCGATATTAAAAAGACTAGGTACATTTATTTAAATTTTACTGGGAATAAAAGCCTGGCTTTTAAAATTATAACAAATGTGCAAAGTTTTTTCGTATTGCTTTAAAAAAATGTTATTACTTTTTATCACATACATCGTGTTGTCTGTATTTGAAGAAAATATATTTTTAGAAAAAAAATGTCATTTCACTGGAAGCTGTAACAATAGTAAAATAAGCAAATATTAAAAGGGAATTTATGTGAAATAGCTTAGAACAAAGAAAACATGACCTAAAAAAATGTACAAAATAAGAGCTTTTTCTCAGAATAAGTAAAGCATCGCTAATTCAAATTAATAAAAGCCGAGGCAATTCGAATTAGTGAAACATCGGTATTATTAAAATATCATAGTTAAGTCATAAAATATACTAAATACATACTAATATATAAATACGTACTTTAGGAATTATTTAGCCCAAAATGCAAATTAGTATCATGATATAAAATATTACTAAAAATAAACACTCGTAATTCTAAAAACAAAAATTGTACCGTACCAATGATTTATACAGGGTGTCCCGGAGGTAATGGAATACAGAGCAACAGCAGATTCCTTAGGTCGAAATAATGCAATTAACGTAAACTTGCCTTATCCTAAAGTTAATAATAACTCAGATATAGGGTGTCAAACTTTTAAATTTGTTTTCGTTTTTTTGCAATAATTTCTTAACTAAATAACATACTTTTGATGTTGCTGGTATAGGGCGCCAGCTACGCCCTACCCCACTTGCTGTAGAGAGCTTAACTTTTTTAAGCTTAGTATATTGACCTGTTTATTAAAAAATAAGTTACTATAATTCCCTCTGCGTCAAAAATGTATACCTCATTTAGGTCTCTAGGACCCCACAATTTTCCTATGGTAAATGGTTTTCGGCCAATTGTTTTCAAACTTTGCGAAGTACAGTTTTTAACACGCTGATCAAGTCTCCACGGGTACAAAACCTAAAAGGCAAGTTTACGTTAATTGCATTATTTCAACCAAAGGAATCTGCCGTTGCTCTGTGCCCCATTACTTCTGGGACACCCTGTATACACCTATGGATCGTTGACCGTACACAGACGGTAAAACAAAAGTGTAAAATCTAAAAAATTAAAGTTAAAAAAATCTGTTTTGTCTGTTTAATATTAGCTTGCTTTGCATCCATTGCCCGTTCTCTCATCGAGCGTAGCATAGACAAGACATTCAGTTCTTCTCCATTTTCCTCATCCCACTATATACATGTACTGAAGCATCGAATCCCCCCTCATGTTTTACTTTTAGCTCTAGCCTAGTAAATTCCTTAATTTCCCCCGCTGTTATCACTGCGCAACTGTAAATGCTCTGTATCTGCATTGATCCAACCATTGATCTCCGGTTCCATTAGTGGGTTATTTTTAGTCGTAACAATCCATAATATAATTCTTATTTCAGCCATTTCTTTTTGATCTTAACTAAATGATTTGCGTCTTTAATTAAGATGTGTCAATATAATCAAATCTTCAAGATTCCAACTAGCATAATCACAGGTTATCCAAATTATGGAGTACCCAATGTTTATAAACATAATTTCGATTTTGTCAGAATTACTGGAGAATCAAAATTATAGAAGTTCGGATTAGTGGAGCTTTACTGCATTTACACTAAATTAAAAAATTAAAGTGGACTTTGTTGCTGTTAATGGGCAATATTAAAAGAAAAAAGATGCAGCGCAGATTAAATTGCTGAACGCAAGACCGATTGTGTAATGGTTTAAAGTTGTGGTTAGTGTAAAAAGTAATATCATTATTTATGGAAACTTTACGCAACTCATAGGCGTGCGCACAGTGGGTGCCGTGGGTGCCGTGGCACCCCCACTAGTCTGAAAAAGATTACTGTATTTAAAATATGAAAATTATTATTTGATAAGGTTCCATTAAAAAACTATACGCGAACGCACCTTCTCGAAAATGAGTATGGTAAATTAAAAATTAAGATCCACAATGCGCCAAGAACGTTTAGAAAATCTCCTGATTCCATTTGTGGAACAGGAATTAGCAGCAAATATTGATATAAGTACTGTGATAAACGAATTTAAAAAAAAATTGTACCTTATGAAAGAAGAATGATTTTATATTAAATAATGTATCATGTACTCGGTTTGTTATTATTTCATAAATATTTACCAAACATTCCTAAGGATTTATCCTTATTAATTAATTTTATTAATAACAATGTATTAATATCGATATATTGTTATTCATACTTTTATTCACTTTATTATTATTATTTAGAAAGATCCGACATGACGTATCCCATGGCTCCGACCCCATAGGGCGTCATGCCGAAGGCCATTCGTATCAAAGACCACTCCTCGCGTTCGCTCGGTCAGTGATCTTCGGCCAAATTCATTTGCCTCAGTAAACAAAGGGACCCAAGGACAACAGATTTCTGCATTTTCATCACCAGTTGTTCAAGTCAATGTTGACATGCGGGAATACACTTCAGCTCCCCCAACACATTTTCCTTTGTGCCCCCCAAAACGCCGACAATCAGGACAACCAATCGCACCTTAAACTCCGGATAGAGTCTCCGAAGTTCGCCGAGTAGATCCTGATATTTGTCTCGTTTCTCCCGTTCCTTTATATCGATGTTAGTCTCCGCTGGGGCGGAGAACTCAATCACATACATAGAGTTATTCCTTTTATCAAGGAGAACGATATCAGGTTTATTGGCGCGAATTTGATGCGTAGTTGGGAATGCATAATTCCAATATATGCGACAGTTGTCACTTTCCACTACTGCCTCGATATCGCCGGGATCAAATGGCAAAATTGCTGTTTCGTCGATGCCGTAATAATGTCTGAGGTGATAATAAAGAACCCGAAGCGCGTCGTTATGTTGGTGGATGTAACCACTTACAGCATGCACTGGACAAGCTCACAAGTGCATTAGTGTTTCGGGTTGCTGTCGACAAGCTCGGCAAGCAGTATCAGGAATGTTAGAAAACTGGCTTCGGTATACCAATGTGTTTATCACCCCATCCTGGCATGCTAGTAGAAAACCCTCGGTCTCAGACTTGAGCTCAGCAGATTTTAAAACCCAAACGTGAGGTTTCGAGATAGATTGAGTCTTTCTATGTTTCGGTAAAATACTCCGTGTTACGGCTTATTAATGTGATCTTCTGAAAGCATCTGCTGTTCTGCTCTTTTAACCGCAGTTCTTACGGCTTTAGACTTAAGTCTTACAAGTGACTGGTCGTCGTTTGGATCTATTACAAATCTGAGACCGAATTTCTCCGCTGCTCACTCCCCTGCCTTGAATAGAAACGCTCCAACATTACCTATTTCATGAGCTCTTACTAGTTGCATCAGTGGATCAGTACTATTGGCAACTTGACAAGCAACACTCAAAACCAGTGGATCGTGCATACATTCTAAGCTTAAAAGGCCACGACCTCCCTGGTGGCGTGGGAGGTAAATACGGTGAAGATGCATCATTTTTCGTGTGCTGACGTCCAGCTCACGTAGTTTCTCTCGCGTCCACTTAACCACTCCAAAAGAGTAAAGCAACACATGCACTGTTAGCATGTTTGTAGCAAGGACCTTATTTATGCCAGATAATTCGGATTCCCAAATTCTTCGTAAACGTCGCCTGTAATTGCTTCTAAGCTCGGTCTTTACAGCTCTAACATCTTAAGTCCGGTTTTGGTCGATTCCTAAATATAGATAATTTATTATTATTATTATTCTTATTATTATTATCTCGGCACCCACACTAGCTTTACCCTGCGCACGTCTATGACGCTACTGTCCAGACAGCACAAAATATACCGAGCTTGAATCAAAGAGAAGGGGAGAGAAACAATTGTCGTACTCCCACCCATTAAGAAATTGTACAAACATGCTACTTGGGATACGTTAAGCGACCTATCCGGTCCGTAAAATTTTCATCTCATTTTTGTTTGGAATTGTTTAAAAACGGGAGTTTGCTTGAAAGGATATGTTGTTAGTTTGTAGGTAAAGAAATATTCAGTTCATACTTTCAATGTTATAATTTTAAGCAGTCTTGCTGTAAACTTGACACACGCTTTTTTTAAATTTGGAATACTGGTGCGCTGACGTAAAATCCTGAAACGCTTGTGCTTAAATTGTGCGACTTTTTGAATTAGGCATTATTCCTTTCTCCTTGTTTTTGGCCTGAATCCCTAAATGAATTCCCAAGAAACAAGGTACTATCTTAAAACACCGGCTCGATCTACCAGCTAGCTTTGGTTCACCTAGTTCTTCAATCGCACCTGCGTCGGGGTCTAAGGACCTGTTTTAAATTTTCTTTCTTGCTTGCTCAGCCAAATGTTTTTTACAGGTACTTATTTCGCCAGCTCATTTTCTGGATAATTTCCATAGTCTGGCTCTAAGCCATGAAAAAATTATCCAAACATTTACAAAAAAAAATCAAGGTATTGCAGAGCACATCTAGGTGTTCCGAAATGCAGTGACGTTACAAGTAGAACCGTCACGAGTTTATACATCTGGCCATCTCACGGCCGACAGTACCATGTGTGATTAAAATAAGGAAGTTAGAAATCAACCTTGGTACGACTACTTTCAAGACTTATAAATGCGCCAGGGTGAATTTCCCTTCGTTCTTCGGGAGCAAAACCCGGTATTCCGCACCGGCAGCGGCTGTTTCCCAAGAAAACTATGTAGTTTTTAAAACTCAAACTTTAGTGGACGAGGGCCGGGCCCGAAGTCTTAAATATTTATGACTAAATTTTACCCTTTAACACCTATGGATCCTTGTCTACACAAATGTGGCTGGGATAAACATCATAATATTTTGCAAATCAATACAGGCAACAATGCTAAATTTCAGTAGTTCTCTGATTTTTAAGATCAATTTAACCGGTATAGTTCAGTATACAATATTTTTTTTGTGATTAGCCCTGGTAGAAAGAGTCTTTCCAGACGCTATTTATCCACAGCGACGATTTAAGTATTTAAAAGATTGATTGAAGTCTTTCACTGTAAACTCCAATATTAGCGGAGATTAGCCTGCTATTATTTCGGAAAATAATGCAAAGAAAGGTAATAACGTGTTTTTAACTCGGTTATTATTAAAAAGTTGGGGTTTTAAGCTGAAAATATTGGCTAAGTCGATGATAAACACTAGTCGTCTGGACTGGCTAGCGTAGTGCCTATTATTACATTATGCAATATCGAAACCTATATTTTACTGTAAATTTAATTCCCTCTTAAATTTTTAATAGGTTTATTAAATTACTTTATTTTAGTTTTTAAAAAGAGCAGTATGAATTTAAATTTAAACATAAAGTAATACTTGTATTAAATCGTATTAATATTTCCATTATGTCAACTCATAAATCACAAGGCAATTAATTACGTAAAAAAACGCAGTATGAAGCTTAAAATTTTTAGTAAAACAGCTAAAGCTGATGGCGAAAAGTCGAGCTAGTGAAGCCATAGGATAAAATTAAAAGTATCATACAGCAAAAATTTTAAAAAAACATTTAAAAGAACTGGGAAATTTTAAAAAAATATAATTTAAAAACAGCATTCAAAACAAAAAGCAGTGGTAGCTCTAGGATTTTCAAAATGGGACCCACACCAAACATATACCAGATGCTACTGGCCCCAAGGAAAACACTCGTGAAAAAAAAACTTATTTTGGAAGTTGCGAAAAAAAGTTTTTTTTGTTTGATCACCCAGAGAAAAATCCAAGTTTTAAAAGCGAATCATCTAATTGTATTTTTTTATGATTTCAATCAAACTTTATTGTGAAATCCCATTTTTTTTAAACAAACTATGTTTTTCTGAAAACCATAGCCAGTTTTTTCACTCAACAATTTTTATGCAAATATTTTAAAAGCCTCAAATCAATTAAGAAAATGCAGATATTTTTGTGAATTGACTTTTGAACTATATTGGCTAATTCCTCGGAGTAGAAGCCGTAAAAATACCTAAAAAGTGATATAACTCCTACAGTTTGTCAGAGGGCAACAGAAGGAAGATTGTCTGTAGGAAGATAATCAATAATAGGACGAAAGTCCCTTTTTTGGTTGGTTTAAAAAATGGTTAAAGCTGAGGGCAACGCAATTGCCTAGACGTCGAAACAATATCCTGAAAAGGGTTCATTTGGGATCTAGAAAGAGTATGCAGATTATAAGTGTCTTCCAGTTAAAGTTACTCTCTAAAAGCTAGAAGGCTATTACTAGGGTAGAGCAATCAGTCGTGACAGAGTTAGGTACGGTCAAGCGTGAAGTTGTTCACTCAGGACGTCAGCAATGTTTTAAAAATGGTTTCAAAATGGTGGGTTGGTTTACTAAAAATATCATTATTGTTCTCCATAAAGACAGCTTTCTCAAACTTGCGCTTTTTCCAGCGGTTTCTTGTAAACAACCGTTAATTCTGACCACTTGATTATATTTTGTTTGTAGCAAACATGGTCAGCGGTTTGGTTTATGTTCTGTAGCTTTAGTTTACACTTCGGTAGCTTTTAGTTTACACTAGAGAATGGCAACTGATAGGACTGCCTGAAACGCTGTGTAAGTAATTAAAATAAAGACTATGGAATTCAAAAACCTTTAAGTGTCACTACCGAGTCATTGTCTACCATATTCAGACAAAGGAAAGCACTTTTTGAAACAACAAACATGATTGTGTTTTTGAGATGATAAACTAGAGAAAATTTTTGGTGCTCTATCCAATAACAACTTAAGGTGCTGTGAAAGAGATATTTGCATTATCTTGCGTTTTTTTTTTCAAATTTTTTAGGGACTTGCGTTAAAATCGTAAACGTAAAAAAGCGTAGGGTACTTTTCTTAGCAAAAATATGAATGGAATTGATCATGAAAGGAAGAAGATGATCATTGATGTAAGGAAGACATAGAGTTGGTGCTAGTACTGAGTATATTTTTAAATACTATAAAGTGTGATGATTAATATATTATTTTTTGTTTTATTGTGTGAAGAGTATGATACTAAAGTGCTTTACCCTGGTATTATCATTAGCGTCATATTTTACATGAAGTCTTGCTACGATTCTCTTAACTTTTTAATAACATAAATAAAAATCTGGTATAAACGTAAATTATCGAGAAATCAGCATAAAAAAATATTTTGACACTTCTTATCACCATCATTTGACCGCCATAATCATCTATTCATCTGGGATTTTTTTTTATTTCTTATTTCTTAAAAAAATATATTCTTGATACAATTTCTGCATGACCTTTAACTCACAAAATATTGATCAAAGTTTGAAAAAACCCTACCGTATACGGGGTAGCAGTAAATTAACAGCTATAACATAAGAGAAACTACCTATATTTTTGAACTAAGAAAAAAACTTTTATTGGAAAACCTATTTAAGAGTGCATTTACGCTACACCTTAGGGGTCGGGCAAAAGGACGCGGAGACGGTGGGCGGAGACTAACAAACTCCCACTATCACAATTTTCGTATAGCCCCATAAAAAATATTATATTTTATTTAGGTTCTTCCAAATTTGGTGTATTGATGCGATGTTGTTTCCGATTGCAAGCCTACAGGAGATAACGTTTTTCGGTAACTATTTTTCACTAAAATGACATAAATTATACATCATTTTAAAGGTAAGGGAATTATCTATGCCCCTGCTGTAACGGATTTTTGAAATATGGGTCGAATTAAGAAAAAATACTATCTAAACATAACCGATTTTAGGGTGACATCCTCTCAAGGAAATATTAAAAACTAAATCCAAATTTAAAAAACTATTACAGCAGAAGCCTAGATTTAAGTGTTGGCTTTCATATAGTTTTTGAAAATTATTGATAACTTATACCGTTTTTGAGAAAAACATCATGCCTCGAACCTCAAATTGAATCCATTTTTCGCGACGGGATGGACTCTTAAAATAAAAAGTTATGTTATAATTTAAAATCAGAACTTTCTATTCAGAAATTAAAAAAAAAATTGCGTTTCTAACTTACCCCGTATAGCGATGAGATCGAACAAAATTTCCTATTGTAAAAAAAAATTCATTTAAGTTTTACACTCGTAAAGTATTTAAACTTATCTGGATTACTTAAAGAAACAAACGAAAAATTACCCTTCTTTTTGAATTAATAAAGCAAAAATTCAAATGTGTTTTGGATAAATGCTCCACATCATTTTCGTCTTATCGAAAATATTTTTACTCTCCAGAAATTAAAATGTATTTTCTATTCTATTTCTATTAAAATATGTAAAAATAAAATTTAACTTAGTTAGAATAATGGCGCTTAGGAAAGGCGATAAAGGTTTAAAAATCTATTTTAGGATCAGGATCATAAACACAAACGGAAATATTAACATGTCATTTTCCAGGTAAGCAATGGTGTATCTTTTTTGATGTTTTTTATTTTTTTCAGAATTAATCCTAAAAATGTTTTTTTAAACTTTTTATATTGACATTTTAATCACATATTTTTTTTTAATTAATTTTTAAAATCATTTTAGAATAAATCTGTAATAAAAAACAATAAATAATATATTTATTTATATTATATATTATATAATATATATATTAATATATATATATATATATAAATATATATATATATATATATATATATATATATATATAATATATATATATATATATATATATATATATATAAATATATATATATATATATATATATATATTTTATAATATATAATATATATATATATAAATAATATATTATATATATAAAATATATATATTATATATATATAAATATAATATATATTAATATATATATATATATATATAATATTGAATATCTTCTTTTAGCTTTAGATAAAATATTTATTTTTTATTTTAATTTGCAATTTTTTTTTTGAGTTCTAAAATATGTTTGTTTTTAAAGATTTTTTAAATGGAATAGTTAAAACAAAATTTTAAAAATGTTATTATTTTTTTTAAATTAAAAAATTGATATTTTTGAATTTTGTTTTAATTATTTGATTTTATTTTTACACGAAAATATAAAACAACTCACTAGAAATTGCTTAACTTAAATGGATGCGTTTTATTAACCAAAAACTTTAATTATACCCATTTTTTTCTTCAAAATAAAAATTAACACCAAAACTTTTTTTTTTGGATTTCTCTTTAAAAGTTCGTAAATGCGCCGTAAAATAGAACAAATAAAAAAAGCATGTCAATATCTCTATTTTTCCATTTTTATAGCCAAAAATAACTGGAGCCGCGATTTTAAACAATTACCGATCAGTGTTTTGTGGGTTCAAGAACATGCAGAGATTTTTATCAGTAATTTTTTTTTTTTTTTTGAGAAATAAGAAATAAAAAAGTTTTCAGTATATATAACCAATTATGGCGGTCACTGTAATATTTCCGTTCTATTAACTAGCACTTGTGCGTGTGTCTTGACGTGATTACTTTTTGTCACATCATTATGTGACAAAAGTAATCACGTCAAGACATAATCATCCGAGCTGTGTTGAAACCTCTTCATTAAAATCCCACACAAACAATAAATTATTGTTATATACCTGTTGCAGCTTGTCCCTCTACAAACTATTATGCTTTTATACATCTCTGCAGCAGAATAAATAACATTTTATAGGTTTGTTCGTTTATAATCAATTTAAGTTGGGTGCTTAAAATTCACTATAATTTATTTCTCGAAATACTCTTGAATGGTAGTTGTAGATTTGCAGACGATATTATACGATTATACTACCGTCGTTAAAGATTTTATTACTTTTAAGAATGATGTGCTGAAGTACGTTTTACAGTATTTAAAGAATGCTTGAAGTTAGCAAGGAATGCATATAAACAGATCGTTGAGTTTAAAAGGACCAAAATAAGGCTTTTGTAGTATGTCGTCGTAAAAGATACTTTAATTTATGTTTTAATATCTTTGAAGAAATGTTTCAAATTTACATTATTCTATAATTTAATTGTCTATATTAAAGACATTGCGATGAAAGAACATAAGTATATTATTATTTTAACACAGTATGTCCCACGTTAATACTTGCAACATGTGGTGTCACAGAATAACTTCACAAGTTAACAAATGTTAATTTTGTAAGTAATTTAATTAAGTTAATTTTGTTAAGCAAGTAAAATTGATAAAAAAAATTGTTAAAAGAATTTAAGAGTCCTAAAATCGAAAATGATAAGCTAATTACTGTAACACGTACAGTTTTTTTGTTATAAGGAAAAAAAGAGGAGACGACATATTTTACAATCTAATATATTTATTTAACCCTTTAAGGACTACTGGTTATCACTGCTAACTACCCATCAAAAGCTTTTTAGCTATTAACCGAATGACCACACTATTTTTTTGGTTGCCTAGCATGCGCGTAAAAGATAATTTACTGTATGTTGCAAATACCTTTGCACAGTTTAGTTCTGTATCCAGCTGATAATTGGTGTATGTCAATTGACGGTTATCTTATTTTTAAAAGTGATTTTCCGCTAAATTGTCTACGAAGAAAATTAGAAAAAGTCATGTAAGTATTAAAATACCATTTGTTTTCTAGAATTTTAATAGTTTTTAACGATACTCCGTTCAGATTTTTTTTTATTTGTCTGTTTTTGTTGTGGTTCCAGCTGGTAACCACTAGGCACATAGAAGTTACACCACCTAAAACAACGTTCTTTTTTAAAGGGTTTCCCAAAAAAAAATGGGTTTACGTGAGCTTGAGGCTTGAATAAACGATTTTGAAGCGTTGCTAGATGAAATACCTAGCGACTGCGAATCTGCTGCATCTGATATAGAGAGCGTAATGGCTGACGAAATAAATATACCAGAAATTTTAACGGATGAAGCACCTTTTGATATTAAAAACATGGATGTAGTTATTGATTACTTCAAGCCTGAACAGGGACAAGGTGGAAAAGACGAACCTTCTAATTGGGACAGCGAAGATGAGATTCCTATAGCGGTACTATAAACAGAAATGTTAAAAAGAAAGGTAGTATGGACCAAAAACGTCTCGTATGCTACCAAAGTAAATCCGTTTGTAAAACAAGCAGGTCCAAATGTCCAGATACTTTCAGACGCCTACGAATGTTTTTGCACCTATTTCCCAACACTTTTATTGACGAAATAGTTTTCAGACAAATATGTATGCACTTCAAAAAAAGGGGAAGAAAAAATTTTTGTCCCAACAACAAACACGGAAATAAAAGTATTTATTTTTTAATTTAATAATGAGCCTAAAAAAAAAATTAGAGACTACTGGTTTCCCAAAAAAGAAAAATGCTTTTTTTTTAATAAGTTCAGTCTTTTCCCCGCGACAATTTTCGTGGATTTAAGTAACTTATACATAAAAAACCCCAAATTTTTAAACCCAAAAAAGGGACGAGCCAAATTATGACAAATTGTTCAAAATAAGAACCTTTTTAAAGCAATCAAAGAAATTTTTTTGTTTTTAATGAATCCGTCAATACATGCCTAAGCCATAAAAAAAGGATATAAAAAAAGGGAAAACCGTTTCCCCGATTTTTCATGTGCAAATTTCCCCAAATTTTACTGGCAAAATTGAGCAAGGACGGGGAAAGAACTTGGGTCAAAAAAGTGGTAAAAACTTACAAAAGCGCTAAAGGGATAACCATAAAGTGTACTTTGACAAAAAATTTTAATTCCTTGATCTACAAAGACTTATTAGGTCAAGGATATACGTACATATGTGCCCCATACAAAAAGGGAAAAGGGGTTTTCCCCCGGGCTGAAGTCTGACGAAATCTAAAATTTTGGAATGAAAATTTGGGAAATATTTTACCGAGGGCCGGCCCGCCAAAATGGATGGATCTCAAGTGTTTTTTTGTCAAACCAAAATCCGAAGTTACGTCACGAAAAAAAAAAAAATGGCACATGTGAAGATATCCCTTCCCCCTCCTTTCCCCAAATAATGCTAACATGGGATACGTAGATGGGTTTTTTATATGCTAAAAGTATCACGAGGTGGATCGAAAATTATACAAGTGGTGGCACCGATTTTTTTTTTATTTTCTGGATGCATGAATTGTAAATGCCTTTATTTTATATCAAGCTAGAAGGGCCTCAAAGAATTTGACGCTAAAACTTTTCGTTTGTCTGTAGGTAGAGATCTAATTGGGGTACAAGAAAAAAGGTGGCCCGAAAAGAAATTCTCTGGATCAGCAACAAAACAAATTCAAGAAAATGGTTTCGCATGAAGTCCGGTTTGAACAATGTGCACATTTGCCGGTAAAATGTTTTTTACCTTGAGGGGAAATTAAACTGCCAAAGATGTTCATCAAACAATATGGAAGTGTAACACTTGTAATGTAGGTCTGTCCCCAAATAAAGATAGGAACTGTTTTTTTTAAATTTATCAAAAATAAAAACTTAAAAAAAATTTGAATCCTATTTTCCTACGGTTACCACAGCCTAAAAAACTTGGGATGCTACAGCAAATGAATTTATTTTTTTGTTTTTTTTTAACCCCCAAATAAAAGATCATTTTCGCAGTTTTCACTTGTTTTTTAAAAAAAAAAATTTGGGCCCGAAAAGGTTTTTAAATAAACATTACAAGAAAAAAACTTTCCCCCTTTTTTCCTTTTTGTTTTTTTCATCCCCCCTTTTAAAAACCAACAGTAGTCGCCCAACATAGATGGGTTCCAGCGTCCCTGATATCTTGTTTTCATCGTCCTGATGTCCTGTTCAAACCTCTATTTTTGTTCGTCTCTTACTGCATCCAAAAAAACTCAAATGAGAGTGCGAAAAATTTATTTTTAGAGACATGCGACACCCCAGTAATTCATAGGTTTTCAACAATTCTTCTATGGGGCTTTTATAGTCTCCATCCTTCTTGTTGCCCACTACACGTATAAAACAGCTGCCAATTTCTTTTCATTTAATTGTTGTTGAAAACGAAGATCATCCAGGAGTTTTCTTATCTGAGGTCCAATAAATATGCTGTCTTTTAATTTGGCATCACTAAGTTAATGAAATATTTTTCTTAGGTACTGGAATCCACTACCTTCTTTGTCCATGGCCTTTAAAATTTTTTTTTGTCCAAAAAAATATCAGAGGCGGGGGCGGTACCTTTTTTGGGGGTTTAAAAAAGGGGGGGCATATTTAATATACCAGGTTCAAAAGAAGGTCTATAAGGCCAATCCTCTTTACTGTAGTGTTCTTTTGTTACCCTACTGTCCCACAGACACAAAAAACAGCAATACTTTGTTTTAAAACGTTCTTTGAAGTCCTAGCAAGATATTTATGACTTTTAGACCTCCAAGGGGTTTCCCACTAATACTGTAAAATATTTAACACGATTAAAATATGGTTTCTAAGTTTCAAAAAGGGTTTTTTTTGAACCCCAAAAGTTTCAGGACCACATTGAACATTTCTGCAAGTTTTGGCACGTTGTCCTGGAATTTGCGTCCACAACCTGTCAAAGATCCTCGTTGTTAAATTTTTTTGGTTTTTTCCGGGCGCGGTTCTCGCTCAAACTGAGATCTCCCGAAGAAAATTTTTGAACCACTTTTGTGCTGTTCGATCACTAAATCATCTCCGAATGCGGGGCATATTTTTTTCGCCGCCGCTGCAGGGAAAATTTTCCAAGTTTGTACTTTTTAAAATAAACAATTTCGAATAACTGTTTTATTCGTCGCCATTTTAATTATTAAAACTAGTAATGTAACAATTTTTGCCTTTTTTGTTGTGAGAAATGGGGAAAATTTATACTAAAGTGACAGCAGGTAAGAAATAATCGCTATCCCCTCAACCACATAAACAATATCCATTTAATTTTTGGGTATACAGCAACCACGAATTATTTTTGGGTTCCTGATAATATTTTATAAGTTTTTAGTTCCCACTTTTTTTAAATTAAAATTCCCCAAATTAAAAAAAAATTAAATCGATTTTTTGACAAAAATTTAAAAACCCCCCCTTATTCGGGCCGCCCGGGGTTTTGGATTTAAAACCCCAAAAAATCGGCTAAAGGTTTTTCCCGGGGAAATCGTAAAAACCTAACGAAAACTTTAATCACCCAAATGAATTAACCGTTAATGAAATCGTCAGTTTAACACTTAACTTTTTATAAGCTTTTTTAAAGTTTTAAAATAAAGAAATATCCAGTATTTCATACACATACAACGTTTCCGTTGATTCGTTCGTTTGTATAATCATTATCAAGTGACTACTAAGGTTTAGTTTAGTTACAATTGGTTTACTCAAAGAGGGGAAGAGACTAGTGATGAAACCTTCCGAATGATCTTCTGAACGATATTTAAATATAGAAATGTTTCGAATGATTCGAATATTTCTTTCGGATATTTGAATATTCGTATTTCAGTCAGCTGGGGTATATTACCGCTACTTATCGGATGATAGTTTATTTGATTCGCGGTTCATTTAAGGTCAATCCTAGTTTGACCGAAATAGGAAAAGAGCTATAAAAAGAATCTTTTAAAAATTTAAAGTGGATCCCCATTGTGATTGTTAACATAATTTTATTTTAATTATAATGTGCATTTCCAAAATAATAAATTTTTAATTAAAAATTGATACTACACAAAAAAAATTAATATCAAGAAAGAAATTTTTAAAAGTTCGATTTTTTGGCTCCATGTATACTATTCTATATACCACACCAAAAATTTACAAATTTAAAAAATAAAACAAAACTTCCGCGGCACCACCAATAACAGCAAAACAAATTAAAAACGTACACGAATACGTATGCGAACACAACATTAACCTAACAACTAAAATAGTCGACTGAAATCAAAAGCCGAAACAAAATAATTCATTTTTATCTTCCGACAACTGATTCATCTGAAATAATTTGTTATTTAATTGTGAAAATCATAATTTTTCTTAAATTTTTTTCGAGATGTATTTTAATTTAAGGCGTCAAATGTGTATTTTTAGTTGCCTACAATATAATAGTCCAAGCAGCGACCGTAGTAAAACGGGGTGAACGAGAATAAGTACAAATATAGACTTTATTACTTTTTGGATATTAGACAAGTAATAAACCAACGGTCTGGCAATCTGTGAATTGACCATTTTTTTTTTGTAAATAGTTGATTATAAGATATAAGTACAATGTACTATTCGAAGGGGTTTTGATCAGTAGAATATAAAAATTTAGGTCTGGTACCCCTATTCTTGACACAACTGTTTGCCAGACTACACCCAAAATATTTGTTGGAATGATAAATTTTCTATATAGTGTATAAGAAAAAACTAAAGGTCATTTTTTTATCCCACTTTTGAATAGAATTAATCTGCTACATTACTACTTGAGTATTTTTTTTTAATTTTTTTTTAGCATTTTGTAAAATCAATCTACAAGACATAGGTATAATGTTTTACTATTCGAAGGAGTATTGATCTGTAGAATATAATAAGTTTAGTATGGTACCCCTATTGATTACCCTTAAAATATGTATTGCGATGATTAATTTTCTATTTAAGGTAAAAAAAAAAATTAAACTACCAAATTTTTGGTTTTTATTCCTCTTTTAAATAGAATTGGTGTGGCACATTAGAACTTAACCAAAATTCTGCTAGACCACCACAAGAAAGTCGTTTGTTTTGAAGCTCAAGTCTTTTTTGTTTTTAACATAATTGACATTGAATTATTATTCTGTCAAATATGTCATTCTGTAAAGCTTGTGTTTTAAGTCATGAATACTTATTCTAATTAATTTTCTTATTGAATAAGAAAAATTTAATGCTTTATATGTAATAAAGCTGACAATAACGGGAAAATATTACCTTATACCTACTGCCGATGCATTTAGAAAATGTTGTTTGTTTATTAAAATAAGAAAAGCTTTTTTACTTTAGAGTAGGGATAAAATATTATTTTTTTATTACCCTGTAAAACAATAAGGAATCCAAAAATCATTCAAAAATTTAAGAATTAATAGACTAAACCAAAAAAAAAACTCGTACTCTCGAGCTTCGAAACAAAAGACTTTCTTAATCGTGGTCTGACAGAATTTTGGTCAAGTAATAATGTGCCAAACTAATTCTATTTAAAAGAGAAAATAAACAAAAATTTTGACATTTTATTTTTTCCTATAGCTATGTAAAAAAATTAACATTGCACTAAATATTTTGAGGGTAGTCTGGCAAACAGTTGTGTCAAGAATAGGGGTGCCTTAAATTTGATATTCTACTGATCAAAACTCCTTCGAATAGTAAACATTGCACTTATTCTTGTCCCAACTGTTTGCATCACTACATGAATTTTACAAAAAAAAAATAAAAATTAATTAGTCTAAAAGAACAAAAATAAATGGGACATGTATTAATCTGCTAGACCAATTCTATTAAGAAGTAGGACAACAAAACCCAACAATTTTAACCTTTAATTTTTTCTTTTACCTTATATAGAAAATTTATTATTGCAATAAATATTTTAAGGGTGATCTGGCAAACAGTTGTGTCAAGAATAGGGGTGACAAAAAAATTTTTTTTTTTAAATTTAAAAAAAAACACTGGTTAAATTTCCAAATTTTTTTTAGATAGATTACACGTTTTCGGGCCCGCCATTTTTAAAGATCTTTAAGAAGAATGAGCTTAAAAAAAAATAAAATATCTTAAATTTTTAAGATGCCAAAATTTTTTTTAAAATTTTAATTGCGCGTCTAAGATGGGCGTACCACAAAATCTGTTTGGGATTTGTAAGTTTCTTTATTGTTTATAGATTTTTTTGGGCCCAAAATTTCCAAATAACCTTTTTTTACCCTTCTAATGTTATGTAAAACTTTCATCCCCATTTTAAAAAAAATTATTATTGACATGCAGTGTTAAAACCGGTATTTTTTCTGTGTGAATTAAATTTCCGGTTCTTTTATTCTATCCTTAAAAACGCCCTTTTTCCCCCTATAGGTTGCGTCCAAGGAAGTTTAAAGATGTTGGAAGCCCAAATGAGATAAAAAATTTCCAGGCGTGCGGGCAGGGGAATGGGGTTGTCCGGGGTTTGCGCAATGAATAGTATTTAAGGTTCCATAATTTTTTTTACTATTATACAGTTGACATCAAAATGTCAAATTCAAGCATTCACTTTTTTTTTTTAATTTTTTCCAAAATTGTTGGTTATTAAACGATACCCATAAAATAATTAAAATTTTGTGTAATATTGGATTTTATATCATCTGATATAATATGGAAAGAATAGATGGCCCCTTTCAGCCTTCTATTTAAATGGTCGATTTTTTTTTGAGTTTTGTTTTTTTCCCAAAAAATTTTTTTTAATAAAAAAAAACACGATTTTTAAAAAAAATTTTAAAACATTGTATGATAGTTTCATGTACTTATCACCAATTTTGTGATAAAGAAGGGAAAATAGTGTAAATGAGTTTAATCTAATCCTAAAATTCTGGTTGTACTTTAAAAAAGTAAAAATTTTTTATAACTGCTTTTTAGGCATATACGTTTCACTAATAACAAACATTCATGACAGAATAACAGTGGTTAAAAATGTTTATTCCCTTTTGGTACCTAGGTATCCATTGTAACAGTATCCGTTAAATATTATGTGTCTACAGTATGTCGAGTTTAAAAAAGTTTATAATGTGTTTAAAAACCCAAAAATGTAATTTTTTTTAAACAAATACAAAAAAAGAAAAAAGGAATTTTAACATAAAATTGTACTTGCTTTCATCCAATTAGGGGGACCTGTATAATTGAAATTTGCCTGGTCTGCCCAGTAATAAAATTAATAAGTTTATCCTTTAAAAGAATGTACTTAATTATTAAAGAAATACAAGTTCAAAATAAACCTTATTTTTTTTTAATAACCCACAAAATACAAAAACATTGGGGAAATCAAAAAAAGATATTAAGATTCCCTTTACTTTTCTCATTGCTATTTTCATGAAATTTTCTTTTTTATTATTCATAAAAAAATTTTATTATTTATTCCGTTATCTAACGTTACGCCCCAAAAGAAGACCTAAATTAAGTATAAGAAATACTTAACTAAAGAAAAAAAATGCCGGGTATGTTACCCGGTTTCAAGACAAAACCAAAAAACTCTGTCATTTTGTAACAAACAATAAAAAAAAAATTTCCTAGTCACAATTTAATAAAACTAACACTAAAATAAGAAGGTTTTTATCAATAAAATTTCCAACCAAAAAATATAATCACACAAAGCAAAACAATCGAAACTAATACGGCGAAAAGGGGCACAAACCCCCGAAAATGCGAATGATGAGACGACCACGGTGAGGGTTGCGCTGATAAAGTTTATAGTTTCATACGCGGCGCGCGCTGTTTAAAACGGGAATCCGGCCCCCATAAAAATATAATGTGTTGCCTAACTACACACTATTTATCAGGGGAAGTAGAAAACATTAAATTATTTTGTAATTTTTTTATTGCGCAGAATCGGGGGGCCAACTCACAGTTATTTTCATACTGGGGGACATTTTTGATCGATGGGCCCAAGCATTGGGCTTCCAACACCTTTTAAAATTCCCTTTGGGTTTCGTCACACTCATTACAACATATTTTATATATTCCGGATTAAATTTTTATATTCTACCGATCAAGGCTTCTTCGACTAGTTAAATATTGTATTTTTGTCTTATACATCAATTTTTCAAAAAATTATAAAACATTAATTTAAAAAAATTGGTCAACTTACAGATTGCTAGACCGGTGGTTTATTACTTGCCTAATAAACATACAGAAATAATATCTATTTATGGATTTAT